>JACXGI010004857.1:0-50853 GCA_016801175.1 Esox masquinongy
ATGAGTTTTGTTTCACAATCCTCTCCAGGGTGCGGTTATCCCTATTGCTTGTACACTTTTTTCTACCACATCTTTTCCTTCCCTTTGCCTCTCTATTAATGTGCTTGGACACAGAGCTCTGTGAACAGCCAGCCTCTTTAGCAATGACCTTTTGTGTCTTGCCCTCCTTGTGCAAGGTGTCAATGGTCGTCTTTTGGACTGCTGATTAGCAGTCTTCCCCATGATTGTGTAGCCTACAGAACTAGACTGAGAGACCATTTAAAGGCCTTTACATGTGTTTTGAGTTAATTAGCTGATTAGAGTGTGGCACCAGGTGTCTTCAATATTGAACCTTTTCACTATATTCTAATTTTCTGAGATACTGAATTTGGGGTTTTCATTAATTGTCAGTTATAATCATCAAAATTAAAAGGAATAAACACTTGAAATATATCAGTCTGTGTGGAATGAATGTATACATTTTACAAGTGTCACTTTTTGAATGGAATTACTGAAATAAATCAACTTTTTCATGATATTCTAATTATATGACCAGCACCTGTATATTACAGTCTGTTCTGCACCACTTTGCTGCAGTGGTGGAACAGTCTTATATTTAGGCTGAAGTGAGAGAATGCAGACCGAGTTCAACTCTGTGTTATTGTTGGCATTCACTTTATAGATGTTTGGGGTTGCCAGGCAACCTAGCATTGATGTGAGTAGTTTATATAGGATGGCTTGTTTCACTTTTGTGATTTGACTGATTTGACAGGTGGGCGGGACTTCCAGTGTGGTACGGTGGGACTTCCCGGCGGAACATCCTGTATGATGTATGACAGGGTGTAACTATGTTATGATGCAGGCATGTCTGTTGAATGAAATATGTTGGGTATATACATTTGTTGAAATATGACATGGTATGCTTGTGTTGTACATTGTGTAATCAATGACGTGATTTGTATCGAGTATTTCACGTGTCGCAGTTTACGATCATTGTTTGTATTTAAAAATATAAAGCAGGGTTTCAGAGTTTAAAATCAAGTTTTGTCTTCATAAGATATAAATCAGGGGGACTGGACTTTTGGGAATCTTCCCAAGATTTTGAGAAGATTCTTTCACAGGGAGTCAGATTTTGCAGCAGAAGGGGATTGGAGCAATTTGCGGCAGGCTACATATAAGGATTGAAGAAGATGCAATGCGCTTTTTCCCAAGAAGAATCTTATAGCTTTCCTGCAATATATTTTTAATTTTCTAAATATGTAATAAAAGATCTTTGCAACTATTATGTATGTTAGTATGTGTGCGCTTTGTTGTTAAGTTTATAGCTGAGTAATGTAAGCAACACCAGCTAGCTTGTTAACCAAGTTTTGTGTGCCTGTACACTGGCCTGCTCCCATCTGACGGAGTTCTTCCTCTGTCCAGTGTCTGTGTTCTTTTCCCCATCTTAATAATTTATTTTTATTAGCCAGTTTGAGATATGGCTTTTTCTTTGCAACACTACCTAGAAGGCCAGGATCCTGGAGTCGCCTCTTCACTGTTGAGGTTGAAACTGGTACAATTTAATGAAGCTGCCAGTTGAGGACCTGTGAGGCATCTGTTTCTCAAACTAGACAGTAATGTACAGTTGTGCTCAGAGGTTTGCATACCCTGGCAGAAATTGAGAAATTTTGGCATTGATTTTGAAAATATGACTGATCATGCAAAAAAAACTGTCTTTTATTTAAGGATAGTGATCATATGAAGCCATTTATTATCACATAGTTGTTTGTCTCCTTTTTAATTATAATGATAACAGAAGTCACCCAAATGGCCCTGATCAAATGTTTACATACACTTGAATGTTTGGCTTTGTTACAGACACACAAGGTGACACACACAGATGAAAATAGCAATTAAAGATGAATTTCCCACACCTAGGGTTGGGTAGGTAACTTTTTAAATGTAATCCGTTACAGTTACAAGTTACCTGTCCACATTTGTAATCAGTAACATAACTTTTAGATTACTCAAAATCAGTAACATAATCTGATTACTTTCATATTAAGAGGCATTAGGAAACAAATAGGAATAGCCCATAACCAGTTGAACACCCTTTGCGGGATCAGTCAGTGTTAGAGTTTACATAGCTGGCCAAAAACGGAATTTGCATTTTAACTTATGGGTTTTGTACAGTGCCTTTGGAAAGTGTTTCTAAACCATTGCTTTCTTCTTCAATATGATTGAGCTACATCTCTACATTACAAGCTAAAGGTCTGTCAGATATTCAGTCGTTCCAATTAATCCAATAACCCTTGATCTTCCAGAATATGGATGTTTATCTGAACATAACCCAAAATAGAAGGCTGCTTAAAACTTTTCTGTTATTTGTTTTATTCATGTTTCTAATTGCGTCAAAACACTGTTGAAAAATAAATGGCAATTTCTCAAAAGGGGTATTGACATTGTTGTATATAAAATCCAAGATATCCGCAGCTTTTCGCGCGTACATTAATACAGTAGTGTGATGTTTGCTCCACAACCACCAACATTGTCAAAACGTTGCAGAAACCCCAGGCACACGAACGCACGTTTGCAATCGTAAACACCCGCACACAAAAACGTTTTACCCGCGCGAACGTAACATGATTATTAGGGCCACCAGCAATTGATTTTCAAATAGCAAATTATAGAAATATACTGTGATTATACACCTGCACTCTTAGTTTAAAGTCAGTGTCGTCAGCAGCCAATGATAACCAATGGATGCAATATTCTGAGATGCAAAGCAAGCAGAATCACATGGCATACCTGTATGGACGGAGTTGAGGTGGTTGCGTCAAATCCATCATCCTTCGGCAGAGTGCTTCCCAACACACCTTTTCTCCTTAAATATCGTGATTAATTCCATATAATGTTTTATCTTGAAGGCAGCCCATGTTACAGCTATCTAACAAATAGTTGCCTAATCTTCAAAAACATTTCCTGTCCGAGTTTTTCAGTGCAACTGTTCTCGGCTGTGTTGTTCAGTGCATTTGACAAATAAACCTTGAAACTTGAACTATATAATATATAACACTTCAACTAATATATAACACGATCGAGATAGGCCTATCGCGAGAAAGATGCATCGAGTAGATAACTAAATCACCTTTAAATGAGTCTGCTAATATAGATACACACTGTTTTTACCAATTAAACTACCGCTTCATCAGTCACTAAACTGCTTATGCGCGTCCACGTTTTCGCGCATGATGATCACACACAACAACTAAGGCGCTCAATTGTTATTTTGGTAAAAAAAAATAACGATATTTTTAAAACATTAAATAAAAAAAAACAAGCTTGCGGCCTGTCAATTATTTCGCACACCTATTCTTTTTCAATTGAAGTAATCCAAAAGTAATCTTTTTTTTTTTTTTCAAAAGTATCTGTACTCCGATTACAATATTTTAGTTGGTAACGTAACGGATTACAGTTACTGCTTCTTTGTAATCCGTTACATGTAATCGGTTACTCCCCAACTCTGCACACACCTGTGTCTTTTTAAATTGCAATTAGTGTCTGTGTATAGTCAATGCGTTTGTTAGCTCTCACGTGGATGCTCTGAGCAGGCTAGATGCTGAGCCATGGGGAGTAAAATAGAACTGTCAAAAGACCTGCGTAACAAGGTAATGGAACTTTATAAAGATGGAAAAGGATATAAAAAGATATGCAAATGCCAGTCAGTACTGTTCAATCACTTATTAAGAAGTGGAAAATTCTGGGATCTCTTGATACCAAGCCAAGGTCAGGTAGACCAAGAAAGATTTCAGCCAAAACTGCCAAAAGAATGGTTCGGGATACAAAGACAAACCCACAGGTAACCTCAGGAGAAATACGGGCTGCTCTGGAAAAATACGGTGTGGTTGTTTCAAGGAGAACAATAAGACGATACTTGAACAAAAATGAGCTGCATGGTCGAGTTGCCAGATAGAAGCCTTTACTGCGCCAATAACACAAAAAAGTCCAGTTACAATATGCCCGACAACACCTTGACACACCTCACAGCTTCTGGCACACTGTAATTTGGAGTGACGAGACCAAAACAGAGCTTTATGGTCACAACCATAAGCGCTATGTTTGGAGGGGGGTCAACAAGGCCTATAGTGAACAGAATACCATCCCCGCTGTGAAGCATGGAGGTGCCTCACTGATGTTTTGGGGGTGTGTGAGTTTTAAAGGCACAGGGAATCTTGTAAAAATTGATGGCAAGATGCATGCAGCATCAGAAAATACTGGCAAACAATTTTCATTCTTCTGCACGAAACCTGCGCATGAGACGCTCTTGGACTTTCCAGCACGACAATAGCCCTAAACACAAGGCCAAGTTGACCCTCCAGTCGTTACAGCAGAAAAAGGTGAAGGTTCTGCAGTGGCCATCACAGTCTCCTGACCTTAATATCATCGAGCCACTCTGGGGAGATCTCAAACGTGCGGTTCATGCAAGACGACCAAAGACTTTGCATGACCTGGAGGCATTTTGCCAAGACGAATGGGCAGCTATACCACCTGCAAGAATTCGGGGCCTCATAGACAACTATTACAAAAGACTGCATGTTGTCATTGATGCTAAAGGGGGCAATACACAGTATTAAGAACAGGGGACAGTTAATTTTTTTCTTTGTTGCCATGTTTTGTTTTATGATTGTGCCATTCTGTTATGACCTACAGTTGAATGTGAATCCCATAAGAAATAAAAGACGTGTTTTGCCTGCTCACTCATGTTTTCTTCACAAATGGTACATATATTATCAATTCTCCAAGGGTATGCAAACTTTTGAGCACAACTGTACACTACACTGCAAAAAATATGTCTTATCAAGTATATTTTATTTTTGTAAGACATGTTTTGCAGTGTACTGTTGAAAGGTTTGGGGTCACTTAGACGTTTTCTTGTTTTTAAAAGAAAAGCACATTTTTTGTTCAAAAAAATAACATAAAATTGATCAGAAATACAGTGTAGACATTGTTAATTTTGTAAATGACTATTATAGCTGGAAATGTCTTACTTTCAATGGAATATCTACATAGGTGTACAGAGGCACATTATCAGCAACCATCCCTCACTGTGTTCCAATGGCACGTTGTCTTTGCTAATCCAAGTTTATAATTTTAAAAGGGAAATTCATCACTAAAAAACACTTTTGCGATTACGTTAGCACCGCTGAAACTGTTGTGATCTGATTAAAGGAGCAATACACCTGGCCTTCTTTAGACTACTTCAGTATCTTCAGCATCAGCATTTGTGGGTTTGATGACAGGCTCAAAATGGCCAGAAACAAAGAACTTTCTCCTGAAATGTCAGTCTATTGTTGTTCTGAGAAATTAAGGCTATTCCAAGCAAGAAATTGCCAAGAAACTGAAGATCTCGTGTTTAGTACTTCCTTCACAAAACAGAGCAAACTGGCTAGAACCAGAATAAAAAGAGGAGTGGGAGGCCTCGGTGCACAAGTGAGCAAGAGGACAAATACAGGTACATCATCTACTCACTGTCCACTTTCCTTGCTCCTTGTCCTTCACATTGAATTTTAAATTTTTACAGCACACTAAATAGTAGCAATATAGAAACTAACAGCAGAAAAAAACAATACATAATAAAAACACAGCTGACAACTTCATATAAAGCAGTGGTAATAACAACAAAACTTCATACTTTGGTTCTCAGGTTCAAATTTCCACCAAAAATACATTCCTTATTTAGAAACATTACACTTCATTCATTTTATGTTTATGGTGTAATTGGGTGAAAACATTTTGGCTGGTATAAAATATCTAAGTGGTTAATTTGTATCAAGCTGCATAATAATGAAAAAAAGTTCTTAGGGCAACAGTTTATTACGGTTAAAGACAAGATGGCTGTTGAATGTATTGTGCTTCAAAACTTCCTCACAATACACTCAACAGCCATCTGAAGTATTTGGGTTCTGAATGGGCTAATGAACACTTACATTCTGCAACACAGAATCAATAATTGATGCAGTGACATGACCCCCTGGACTCTCCTCAGACAATAGGTGCAAACATACTCTTGTAGGAAACGCAGTGAAATTACCTTCCTACTGTATATTCACTTTCTGTACAACATTTTTTTTCCCATTGCTCTGCTTCTGTATAACTATAATAAGATCCGAATGCTAAGTTTGTCGGTGATCGAGCTGTTTACTCCAAGAATGTTTGAGACATCAGCTGAAGTATAATACCTGCTTAGTGTCCTATTTTTCCTTATTATGCTTGACAGGTTGATGAAACACCTAGCCTGGTTTTAGTACACACAAAAACACACACACACACACACACACTTATATAGACTAGCACTGTGGGGTTATGCTCCTTAGCGTATTTTCCAGGTTATAAAACGATAAGCGGCCCATTAAAAGCGGTTTCCCTCGCCTCTTACTGTCGTTGGAGTTCGATGATGAAGCATCACGATGAGAGGACATGAATTATCCCCTCTATTAAATTAGCCGCACCACATCACACATCTATCATTCAAAACCTGCCCTATACCTTATGTCTATGAGGGCACTTACGTAAGTGTGTGTGTGTGTGTGTGTGTGTGCGCGCGCACGTGTGTAGTGAGAGGGACTGTGAGTCTGGTCTGCCAGGTAAATGTAATAAAACACCAGACTAAAATAATGTGATGGGCTTAATGATCAGACCATCCATGCATACAGTATAGCTCCTCCACATCCCTCTCTTACCCTTATTCTATCCAGCTCTCCCTCTGTCTCTCTGTTTCCCTCTTCTCATCTCTTTGTAGGTAGAGTTAGGCAGTGAGGTAATATGAGTAGACTTAGACAATTTATCTTACTCAGGTGAGAGCGAGCTGGGCAAGAGGGAAGCAGACGAGAGAAATGGGTATGGAAGGTGAGAGAAGAGGGGGGCAGCTTGAGAGAAGCAGAAGAGAGAGGAGGAAAGGAAGCAGCAAAGAGATAGAGGAAAGAAAGGAAGATGAGAGGGAGGAGAGGAAACAGGGTTTTGTACAGGATTAATGGGGCAGCTTCACTCGAAAGAAAAGGGGAGCTGAGAGAGGAGAATAGCCGAGACAGAAGCTAGGAGTGGGGCAATCAGTGAAGAAGCACTGTGGCAGCGAGGGTGAGATGGCGGATGGTGCAGAAGAGGGTGGGAATATAAGAAGGCAGGGATGAGTGTGAGGGAATATAGGTGAGAAAGGTGTTGACACTGGGGAGGGGCCATAGTTGGTGTTTGATACAAGCCAGTGTGAGTACTAATAGTATGAAGACACAGAAGGACAATGGGAGAAAGGCAGAATGGAATAAGCTCCCGCCTAATAACCAAGACTGATTAATGACCCACTCACCTTCAATACGCTTTCCCTCTTCTTGGCTTGCTTTTTCTGTTGTTCCTTCGCCCCTTTATCTCTTCTGTCTCCACCTTCGCTTCCTTTAAGCCTTCCTAACCCCCTTCCTTTAACCCTCTCACTGTGTCATTCTCTCTTTCGCCATTCTTTTCTTTTTTTCCCCTCACACCCTTCCTCTCTTTCCCTTTCGCCCTACCCTCTCATACTCTCTCCCCTCTCTATCGATCGGAGGAGTCCAGTCAAGTAGTCTCTCCCTGTGCCTCCTCAACCAGCCAAAACACCTCAGCCAAACTCATTTCACCCCTGACAGAACGCACCTCCCCCAAAACACACACTTCCACCCACGCACACGAGTGCACACACACGTGTACACACAGACACACCCTACTTTTTTGTGCCCAGCACGTGAGAAGATATTGGCCATGCTCACCCACCCACCCCCCATCCTCTCACCCAACCGCCCCACCCCGACACACTTCTCCAGTACCAACCTCCTGGGCATCATTCCTCAGTGTTTCCTCAGTTACAAAAAGAAAGCCGAAACAAAGAAAAACAAACTGCAATTACAGTTCATTAAGAGACCCTGCACAACATGACATTATTGGCTGTCTCAAAAAAAATGTTCAGCAATGGGAACTTTTTGGGCTTGAGGGTCACTTCAGGATTCTATGAGTACTGCACCAATTTCTTTTAAAACTATTAGTTCCTGAAAATCTTTTTAAGCAAGGAAAATAGGACCATTGATCTTTCTACTTAATTTTCCCGCCTTAGATTTCCTGCTTATGATTCAGCCCAATGACATTTCTTAGTGATATCTCACAGGGGTGAAGAATAACTGTTGCCATGGTCTCAGAGAGATATTGATGAAAGTCTAACGTGTTCAAGTGACTGAAGTTAGACAGGGGCTAATTACCATTTGTTCTAAGCCTAATGTTTTGGAAACATCACAGCAAAAAAATCCTGTTAATGAGTTAAGTATAAACTTTTACTGCATTTGAATTTGTTTTTTGCCACCCCAATAACGAACCATTTTTTACATTAAGAGCAACTGTATATTAAATGAACATCGATAGTTATTTATTAGTTAAATAAACCATAGCACACACATTAGACTGTGCACTGATAGGCCTGACGAGCCATGAGTTTGCCGTGTTTTATATACTCCTGTCACCCTGGTCACCCTTAATCTGGGGGGAGATTATGTTGGGGTACATCGTACCTCCAGAACACAAACTTTCATCAATATCTGTGTCTGTGACCATGGCAACACTGACGTCGGTGCAACCTGTGAATAACAGTTTATTATTCTGTTTAAATGTACACATTTAGCCTAGTTTATACAATTCTTAAACTTCTCTCCACAGATTGCATTGGGAAAGCAGTGCATGGAAAGGCTATGATTTTCACCTTATAATGGTGTGATTCACGGCTAATCGAGTGCGAGAATTCAATGCCCCGATAAAGCCCCGCCTTCACGCCAATAGAAGCTCAAAACTTGGTTTTGAGAAAACATGATTCGAATGAAGGTGGGAAGAAATTGTAATCGTAAGAAGAAGCGAACGTGGAAAAAATGTGTTTGAACGAAGACATTTTAAGATCGGACGCGAAAATCAATTTAATGATTTTAGCATACACCTTTTCCACGCTTGAATCTATTTTTTTCATACGATTGAATTTAGTTTTTTCATACTATGAAATATTTCAGTTAAGTTTTTCTTTTTTTCTTACACAACATAATTTACAGCCCATCTTACAAGTGCAGGACATTGGTTCTCAATGGAGGCATGGAGTAAATTCAAACATAAGAAAGAGGCGGTGCAAGAATAGGATATATGCTTGATATGGGACATTCAAAAGTAGCAGAAGAAAACAGGGAGTATATGAAGGTGGTGGTGGAGAGCTTGCGATATACAGTATGCCAAGGTATCACTCAGCAAGGGCATAGAAAAGATGACAATTCTACTAATCGGGGCAACTTTGAGTTACTGCATGTTATTGGTATGATTGACAAAAGAGTTGCAAAAAAGATAGCCAACAGTGCTTTCATGGCAAAATAACCCCCTCTCAATGGAGTTTTTACACTTCACGGCAGTGGATGGTTTAGAGGCGGAATCTCTTTTAAAAAGTATTAAATTCACACTAAGTAAATGCAACATTGATATAAACGTTTGCATAGGCCATGAGGCAGCCATAATGCCTGCATGTAACAATAGGGTTCAGGAAAAGTTTAAACAAGAAACCAGTCAAGCATAATTCAGCCGGCCCGCAATAGAAAGTTGATCGTTGTTGCCCTTTCGAGATTCGAACCCGGGTCGCCCACGTGAAAGGCTGGGTCTTTAACCACTACGCCACAAAGCTGTATAATTTTCTCACGCATTCACGCATTAATATCACGCCAATTTTGAATATTTCATTAGACACCATTAACCATTCTGTTAAACTGAGTAACATTTCTTATAATGAGTGAAATAAGTTTTCGACCCCTCTGCCAAACATGACTTAGTACTTGCTGGCAAAACCCTTGTTGGCAGTCACAGAGGTCAGATGTTTCTTGTAGTTGGCCACCAGGTTTGCAAACATCTCAGGAGGGATTTTGTCCAACTGCTCTTTCCAGATCTTCTCCAAGTCACTAAGGTTTCAAGGCTGACGTTTGGCAGCTCAAACCTTCAGCTCCCTCCACAGATTTTCTATGGGATTAAGGTCTGGAGACTGGCTAGGCCACTCCAGGACCTTAATGTGCTTCTTCTTGAGCCACTCCTTTGTTGCCTTGGCCTTGTGTTTTGGGTCATTGTCATGCTGGAATACCCATCCACGACCCATTTTCAATTCCCTGGCTGAGGGAAGGAGGTTCTCACCCAAGATTTGACGGTACATGGCCCCGTCCATCGTCCCTTTGATGCAGTGAAGTTGTCCTGTCCCCTTAGCAGAAAAACACCCCCAAAGCATAATGTTTCCACCTCCATGTTTGACAGTGGGGATGGTGTTCTTGGGGTCATAGGCAGCATTCCTCTTCCTCCAAACAGGGCGAGTTGAGTTGATGCCAAAGAGCTCGATTTTGGTCTTATCTGACCCTTTCACCCAGTTCTCCTCTGAATCATTCAGATGTTCATTGGCAAACTTCAGACGGGCCTGTACATGTGCTTTCTTGAGCAGGGGGACCTGCAGGGAGTGCTGCAGGATTTCAGTCCTTCACGGCGTAGTGTGTTACCAATTGTTTTCTAGATGACAATGGTCACAACTGCCTTGAGATCATTGACAAGATCCTCCTGTGTAGTTCTGGGCTGATTCCTCACCATTCTCATGATCATTGCAACTCCACGAGGTGAGATCTTGCATCGAGCCCCAGACCGAGGGAGATTGACAGTTCTTTTGTGTTTCTTCCATTTGCGAATAATCGCACCAACGGTTGTCACCTTCTCACCAAGCTGCTTGCCGATGGTCTTGTAGCCCATTCCAGCCTTGTGTAGGTCTACAATCTTGTCCCTGACATCCTTGGACAGCTCTTTGGTCTTGGCCATGGTGGAGAGTTTGGAATCTGATTGATTGATTGCTTCTGTGGACAGGTGTCTTTTATACAGGTAACAAACTGAGATTAGAAGCACTCCCTTTAAGAGTGTGCTCCTAATCTCAGCTCGTTACTTGTATAAAAGACACCTGGGAGCCAGAAATCTTTCTGATTGAGAGGGGATCAAATACTTATTTCACTCATTAAAATGCAAATCAATTTATAACATTTTTGGATTTTTTTCTGGATTATTCTGTCTCTCACTGTTCAAATAAACCTACCATTAAAATTATAGATTGATCATTTCTTTGTCAGTGGGCAAACGTACAAAATCAGCAGGGGATCAAATAATTTTTTCCGTCACTGTAGTGTTGACCTAACGTAAAGTTTATTTGTGGCAGACAAATGTTTGTACAGTAGTAGCCTATACTGAGCACTGTAAACTGATTATTAAAACTGGCCTGGTCATATAGCGAAGCAACTGCTCAAAAGAATTGAGCAACACAGCACCACAAACAACGCCCCCCCCGAACCCCCAAAAATTGCTAGCACCAGTGTGATTTTGTTAATCAGGTGGACTCTTTTTGCAGTGCTGGGTGAAAATTATAAGAGTACATAACCTTCTGGGCCAAATTAATGTTTTTGCATGATCAGAAGACTAGCAGGTCAATAAATTCAAGTGGGCTTTGACCAGAGTCCTAAAACAGAATCCAAGTCCACTCCATTACCAGGTGGACAGGACTGGGACAGTCAGGTCGGTTGTGGGCAGTGGCTACAGGAATCATCCAGCAGCAACCTGATCGCTAACGGAACCCAACTTCAGGCAGGGACAGCTGCGAGTCATTTGGGCCAGATAGAACTGAGACCTGGTCCAAGTGCTCATGTCCTCCTAAGGTCAAACAGGAGACCCGAAAAGTTAAAAAGAACATTTCTAGAATACAGAAGAAGACCTAATCATACTATTTCCCCGGCGTAATAACTAGGGAGGTGCCATCCCCAGGGTTTTAGCATGGAGGACAATGCTCCCAGGGGAACATGCAATCCTCAGGCTAAACTTAATAGATTATTGCAGTATTAAAACCAGTGATTGAGACATCCTAGGCCAGACTACACTTAATCATAGACCTTTCTGAAGAGATGAGTCTTATTTAGGTTGAGTCTGAGTATATAGGTTGAGTCTGAGTCTGCTTCTCTCAGTTTAAATAGCAGATCATTCCACGGTATTGGAGCTCTGAGGGAAAAAGCCCTGCCTCCAGCTGTTTGTTTAGAAATTCTAGGTATGATAAGTAGGCCTGCATCTTGTGATCTTAGCGTACATGTACTGTAGGTATGTATGGCTTGACCAAATCAGAGAGGTAAGTAGGAGAAAGTCCATGTAGCGCTTGGTAGGTTAACAATAACACTTGAAAATGAGCCCTAGCCTTAACAGGGAGCCAGTGTAAAGAAGCTAACACTGGAGTAATGAGATTTTTTTTGTCTAGTTAAGATTCTAGCAGCCGCATTTAGCACTAATTGAAGTTTATTTATTGTCTGATCAGGGTAACCGGAGTGAAGAGCATTGCAATAGTCCAATCCAAAAGCATGGATTAGCTTTGTATGACTTTTTGATAAGAAGTCTCAAATTTTTTAAATGTTCCGAAGATGGAAAGAAGCTGCTCTTGAAATATATTTTATATGTTAACTGAAAGAGAGATCAGGGTCGAGGGTAATTCTCCCCCAGTTTTTTAGTATGTGACCTTCAAGATTCACTTTGAGATCAGACAATACATCTCTTTGTTTCTTCGGTCCTAAAACGAGCATTTCAGGATTTTTTTAGTTCAGAAGCAAAGTAAAATTTTCTGTTATTCACTTCCTTATGTCGGATACAGACACTTCCAGGTTAGGTAATTTTAGGGCTATTCCATGTTACATCAAAATGTACAACTGTGTCATCTGCATAGCAGTTAAAATTGACATTGTGATTCAGGATGACATCATCAAGAGGCAGCATGTAGAGTGAAAACAATAGAGTTCCCAGGTCTGACCCCTGAGGAACACCAAAATGTACATTTGATTTGTCAGCGGACAGGCCATCCACACATACAAACTGATATCTTTCTGATGACTGGGATCTAAACCAGGCAAGAACCTGTCTGCGTAGCCGAACATGGGTTTCCAAACTCTCCAAAAGAAAGGAGTGATCAATGGTGTCAAAAGCAGCACTAAGGTCAAGAAGCAATAGGATTGATGCAAAACCTTTGTCTGATGCCATTAAAAGGTCATTTATGACCTTCACGAAGGAAGTCTTAGTGCTATGGTGGGGTCTGAAACCGGACTGGAGCATTTCGTAAATATTATTTGTCTTCAAGAAGGCATTGAGTTGCTGGGAAACAGCTTTTTGTAACATTTTTGACAGGAATGGGAGGTTCGATATTGGCAAGTAATTGTTTATTTTATCCAGATCGAAATAGTATGTACTTCCTGTGTTTACCAGTCAGTTTTGTTCACAATTGTATTAATCCACGCATTTGTACGTAAAGAGGTAGTGCATACACAGTAAACGAAAGTTAGTATTTCTAGCCAGAAAACAAGTTACCTATTTCGTCTTTGATATCCCACTCGGATAGTCACCTCGGCTATGGTGAACACATTAATCCCCAACACTGGCCCAGAATATCTGGAGGCAATGTGTACTATGTGTATTATAACATAGCAATCAGAAGTATTACTTGTCTCCATGGGTTGAACTTGGTAACTTGATAGAATTGCATTCGCCTTTAGTCTTCTTCTAAGAGAATGGGGGTCACGATCGTCTGTATTAAAATGTTTCTTGCAAAAATTGTATGTCTCGAAATTGATTATCCCACATTACGACTTGAGAGAGGCAGAAGTATTGTCCCAATTGCAGAGCGGGTGGAATTTAATTAACTCAAGATCCACAAGCAGGCAAACGAGCAGGCAGAAGTCAACATCGAACAAAGGAAATCCAAAAGTTCTACATTTATTTAGCAAACACACCTAATTACACAGCGTCATCCTGCACGATGAAATTCTTATGACATGGCACATGACAACTACATAGTAAGAATTAAGAAATATATAAAGCATAAATATAGCAATAATATACCTAAGTGGAAACTAGCAGACATTTAAAAAATCTAGGCGAAGCAACCTTTCTTCACATAGCTTGTTAAGGTTAAAGTTCACGCTCACCTTGATGTCATCACTGCCGAAGAACCGAAGCTGTGTATGGTGGCTATAGGAAATAGTTTGCTAGTGCCAGTTTGAATTCAACCAGTTCCGCTGGCTGTTTTGTCAGTGTACAGTTAAAAAAAAGCAATGCTACTGCAACTGATTCCTGAATGTAGTTTGAAGTGTTTTGGAGTAGTTTTTCGCTTGCAGTGCAGCATTGTGATAAAGGTACGAACCGTTTCCATTCATGAATTTGGACGATGCTGATAATGCTAATTACAGACTGGGGGGACAGAGCTGAATAATGGATTGTTTGAAAAAATTTGTGATTCTGTGGGAATCTGTTGGTAAGTGAAATTTCAGAAAAAATATGAATTTTGGATGAACTATCCTTTTAACTTTGCCACAGTATCAAAAATATTATTATTTTTGTTCACTTCAATCAGGTTTGAAAAATAGGTTGATCGAGCAGATGTGAGCTCTTTTCCTGTCTGGTGTTGTAGCATGTCCTTCATATTTAACTAATCAATCCCATCTTCAATTGATTAGCCCGGTTATTATGTCTTAATGAGTGCAACAAGGAGTCTTTCTGTGCATAGCAATAAGAAGAGAGAGCACATGACAGAGCCAACTGACTTGGTGTATAGCATGAAGAGGAGCGGGAGATCATTTCCAAATCATCTGGTGTAGGAGCGGCCGACCAGGTACAATGCAGTCAAAGAGTGTGTTTGAGATACCTAGCCCTGACAGGATGGAGAGAAGAATGTAATCATTCACAGTGTAGAGAATGAATCAGAGTGCGCTTGGGCAGTGCATAGAGCCTCAGTGACACAGGGGATAGCAGTCTCAGGTCACTTATCTCATCTCAAGATGGGATAAGTGACCCATCTTGGAAGTTACGGTTAAGGAAATCATTTTGAGAGAGAAAGATGTTGAGTTGTTCAGTGGATAGGGATATAGTCTGTTCTTTATTTTTAAGTCATAGAAGTCAGGTGTTTCTTGGGGAGGGAAGCAACCCTCCTGATCTTGTAATCAGATGGATTGATCTTGTAATCAGAGGCGAAAAGGTATCAGAGAAGATCGCCAGAGGTGGTCTGGAGAAGGGGATGGTTTCAAGTGGCTAGGTTTTTGGATACTGGACATTAACAGTCACAGGATTTAATTGTTTAGTGGAAAGAGAGAGGGAAATTAAGTTAAAAAAAATTGATATGCGTGATGGACCAGTGAACTCAAAAGGCCAAGTAAATATGCTTGACATCAACTTTCTTTTCAGAGTGGTGAGCAAAGTTATCTGTAGAGGGAAGATGGAGGAGAGATTGAGGTAGATTATTATGGAGAAAGTGGAGTCTACTTACACCGGATTTGGGTGTGTTCTAGATGTGTTCAGCAGTGGGATAACGCTGGCCTGCGAGCATTACAAACTTTGTGCAACTGAGAATTACTTGAGAATTATAGCCCTCGTTTTTGAAACATTCGTAAATGTGCCAAAAATAAACTGGAAGAGGCCTCAGCCAGAGGGTCCTAATGAACAGCTCTCAGTACTGGTACAATAACTTGTGTATGACAAACTGTCTTCCTGGCATTACTGTTCATAAGCATGAAAAATTGTCATCAGTCACCATTTTATCATAGGCATAGCGTTTATTCAGCATTTACACATTGCACTTACATGTTTTTATTTTCTATATTCTAAGACAATTGAGGCTTATTGAACGGTCTTAGAATGGGTATTGAAAGGCGAACAACTTGGCTGTGGACAACAACAAGTTACAACCTGTTGTGTAGTCAGCACCATATATACAAAATACTCTTCACCCACTGGTGTCTATGTTGGAGGCAGAGGACCTTTTCAGAACCCTTCAAAGAATATTTTACTGATGGATCATCACCTTTTTATTTCCATGTCCCTTTTCAAAGTCATGACATTTTGAAAAGAGAAAATGAGAACAGTAGTGTTTATAAAATGCCAGTTTGAGGTTTAAGGCATGTATACATTTTATTTTAACAAAGAAATGCATAATAACACTGAACACATTCATGTGCAATTGCTTTCTGTGTGGGAACTAAAAGTCTAAAGCCTCCCAGTGACTACCCCTGTTTATAACTGGTGCTATCATCTGTCTTTTGTCCTGCTCTTCACTTAAAAAATATTGCTTTGAATGAAATTAATTCATTTGTGGCCAATGGTTGCTCACAATAGGTTGTAAGTTTGTTGAACTTTAAAAGATTTTTTGGGAAAAAGATGAACAGCTTTTGTTGTGAACACACAACCAAATCAAGTTCAACCTTATAAAAGCAAGGGTGTACTCTTCAATTATTTATTTGGCATTCAGTCAACTTATTTGTATCACGTTTTTTTTTTTACTTTAAACGCTATTTTTAGAACAACTTGAACACTTGTTGTTGTGAATACACAACAAAATCAAATTCAACTTAGTAAAAGCAATAGTGTACTCTTCAAATAATTATTTAACATTGTCAATTTATTTGTATTATGGTCTCTGAAGATAAATCTTCTGTTTCACTTAATATTTCTTTATTTAAATAAATGTTATGAAGAGGGAAATGTTATTAAGAGGTAAATGTATGTATTTAACATAGATCTGTTACATGACATGGTTCAAAGTCTATACATTTAAATCCTCCTAAATAAATGTTTAAATCCTCCTCAATTTTCAATTGTGTTTGTGGTTCTAGTCAGAAATCAAGATGACAAATGTAATAGAGGCACAAAAGCTGTATTTGGGGAAAACACACCTTTAAAATTTGAATCACTTCAGACAACACTGCAGGACCTTATAAAAAACAAAGATGCATCATACAAATGCATTATTTAACTTCCAAATAGACTTCCTATGTGGAAATATATAGTGTATTCACAATAAAAAGGCCTGCCTAACATTTTGCTTGAAATCATGTAAAATTCAAAGATTTGTCTCAGTATTTTGTTTTAGGTGTGTAAATGAAGAGAATGAGAATAGAGAAGATGTGCATTGCAGTACTGAACAGGGCAATAACATGTAATACCTCTAACACACCACACAATCAGTGCGTTATTACAAATAGCAAGATCATTGCCAACACTGAATTTTCTATCAAAGCCCTTAGGTTTTTGCCTTAAAGTCAAGCCTTGAGTCGCATTTATACAGTATGAAAATGAACACGCAACACATTAAAACCAACTGTTTTTTTTCTTACCTGGATCTCCATTTCAAAACATATGCTTAAAATTGTATAATTTATGACAATTCACTTTGACCTTGTCTTTATTTAGTTGAATATCAGCATTTTAAGTGCTACAAGATAACAGTGAGTTCTATGCAGTATTTGTGGCCAGTTGTTCACTTTTATTCCACCTCTGGAAATAATTGTCATTAAAGCTTTGCCCTTACAGCAAGCGGATAGGTTTCCTGTTCAGATGTGTGAAACTGGATTGACTTTCATGTGTTCCATAATTACAAGAACAAACAACCCTGATTGAATTTGTCTTGTGGAACTAGCTCTGTTTTCCAGTTGCCTGTCGTCTAAACATAACCCTCAAATTTGTCAGATCCTGACAAATATCCCTACATGCACACAAATAACAAGAGAAAGTTGTCAATGGCACATGTCTGGGCCTGAGTGTTGCATGAGCCCTACTTAAATGTATAAGTAGCGCATTCCAGGTTTTAAATGTGCAAGGACAGTGAACATAAGTGCATGGATAGCGCAGGAAGCATCCATAATGTCTGTGCTGTAGTTGGTAATGCATCAGCAATTGTGATCTGCCCGATACTGTAACTCCACAATTTTTGCAATTCCACATTTGAAAAACAAAGAAAATTACAAAATTTGATAACTAGATGTAGCTAGAACTAGATGTCTCAGGCAACGAATCACGTTTGTCACAGACTACCAATGTCAGCGAGCTATTTAAATTGATTATTACTATCATACTGTATGCATGACAACCATTGTCTTCAGTTAGGCTACACAAAAATATTCCAGTTGTATGTTATTTGAGCTCCAAACGTAATCTCAATCAGTTAACAGAGAAGAAACAAGTCTCAAAAGTAAAATGCTTTGCTAATATAAAGTTTGTTGACACAGACTTATTTAGGAAATGTTACAACATTTTTTTACGTAAGGGCACTCTTCATTACAGTTTAGATTTATGTATGATAAACAAATGACTAACGTTGAAATGGCTTTAGAAACGGAGCAACGCGAACATGATTAGAACATGTAGGCAACCTGTTTAGTTCTGCGACAGTTAGCTGGTTTCACATTAGCTAATACTATTTTATGTGAGACTAACACAAAACAGTAATGTACAGCAAAAACTATGCATACTACTTGACATAACAACAATATAAAGCAATATATTATTATTATTATTATATGCGCTTAGTATCTTGTTATTCAATGGAGGGAAATAATATTTTTCATTGATGCTTCACATACCTGAACCGCATGTGAAGTCCCGCTTCTCAGTTGTCCGTGGTATGTTGCTCTTCTCATGTGATAACTTTCCTTTTTCATCATATCCGGATGCTAAGTAGAATAGGCAACCTCACCTCCCCTACACTGACCCTGAGCACCAGAGCCCCGCAAGGCTGCGTACTCAGTCCTCTCCTGTACTCCCTGTTCACGCATGACTGCGTGGCCACGCACAGATCCAACACCATCCGTAAATTCTCAGACGATACAACCATCCTGGGTCTCATCTCCAACAATGATGAGACCGCTTATAGAGAGGAGGTAAAGAACCTGGCTACATGGTGCCAGGACAAAATCCTCTCTCTCAACGTCTGTAAGACTAAGGAGATGATTGTGGGCATCATGAAGCGGCAGGCGGGTGTCAAGCCCCCATACTCATCGATGGGGTTGAAGTGGAAAGAGTCTCCGAATTCAAGTTCCATGGTGTGTTCAGCAAAGATGGCCTCACTTGGTCCAGGCAAGCGAACTCAGCAGTGAAAACTAAAACCAAAAACAACTTTACATCCTGAGGAGACTCAAGAAGTTTGGCATGTCTGTAAAAATTCTCACCAACTTCTACAGATGCACCACTGAAAGCAACCTCTCCGGCTGCATTACTGCCCGTTTCGGACCACAAGTCCCTCCGGAGGGTGGTAAAGTCTGCAGAGCACATCATTGGCTGCCATCTCCCCTCCATGCAATGACATCGACAGGGGGGGACAACCGGTAACGTTGTCCTGGGACCAGGCTTTGGGGGGGCCCAATTGATCAGCTCAAATAAAATTACTTATTAGTCAATCATCTTTAGTATTCAGTACTATCGAGAAAGTTACACTGTTATTAAATACAAGAATTGCATTGATGAAGTAGATTCATGTTTTTTCTTCTAGCTGTTTATTTTTTATAGCTCTTTGTGATTCAACCTCTTTAAAAATGGTTTGTTCTACAAACAGCCAATCAAAAATTATACCCTTAAGCCCGCACTAAAGCAACCTAAAAAAAACTGCTTGTCTATGTACATTTGGTTAGCTGGCTATCTAAGGAATGCTGTTTGCGTCTTTGTCTTTTCTAAACATTGCCAGCATGAAGCCAAAATCAGGAGCACAGAAATGGCCACATTTCTTAAAAGGAATATTAATGACACTGTAATGAAAACCGAGACCCGGGGTGTGTGGTTCCAATTGTGGAAACGCAACTGTCGATTTATTTTGGTACAGGGGAGTAGGCAGGAGCAAAACAGTAGAGACGGGCAGGTAGGTTCTGTAACCAGGAGATCAATCCACGAAGTCAACGGCACAGACAGGAATTGACAGAGAGGAGAAACCAGAAGCAGGCAGGCAGGTCAGGATACCGGGTGATCAGTCCGCGAAGGCAACAGTACAGGCAGGAGTAGACGGTAGGAGAATCCAGAGACAGGCAGGCAGGTCGGAATACTGGGTGATCAGTCCACGAGGGCAACATTACAGGCAGGGGTAGACGGTAGGAGAATCCAGGGACAGGCAGGCAGGTCAGGATGCAGGTTTCTAGATAACAGGATAGGACGGGGACGGGAAGGGAAAGAGCAACAGGCTGGGAGTAAACAGGCAAATGCAATGAGCTAAACAACGGCTTGGCAGGTCCACTACGAACAATACCTCACACTGAAGTGGAGGCAGAGCACAGGCTAAATAGAGAGGTAAACAGGGCATAGGTGTTTAGTATTTCGGTGATTGGGATCTGGATTGCTGGGTGCGTTCATGAGTATCGGGAAGTGAGAGCGTAACGGTGGCAGGTGAGGAGCGTGACGGGGAGGAGTTGGATCCGGAACGACGCGAGAACCTCACAGACACCACATCCAAAATTATTTCCAATGATTCCCCATCACAAGTTGAGCTGGAAAATAGTGGCTACGTTAGCCTAACTAGGTGGGCTGTAAATCGACTAACCTAAGGGGATCCTTGAAGTTTGGAACAATAAGTATAATAATAATATTGTAGTATTCTAATTCTATACCCCATACTTCCAACAGAAACCGCAGCAGCACTAGAGGAACGAAGTAGTCATGAGAGTAAGAGTGGCCTGGGGGAAACCGAGAAAAATTTAAACCCTGGTGCTGGTCTACTCTAGCCAGAGCCTGATATAGACCCCGTTTGCATAACCCACAACCCCATCCCTGAGACACCTGCTACAGATACTATTTTTGTTGACCCTGGATTATGGTCAGAAAGTGTTACGGACGAGCAAAGAGAGACAATCATGTGTATTATGGCAAATAAATCAACATGCACTGAACTGGCCAAGAACATGCTAAAAGACACAGGAGGCAGGGCATTCCCAAGATATCTGCTATATTCAAAATCTGCGAAAGGGTGTGAGAAAACAGAAAGAGACTGGGTTATACTGAGTAAAACTAGGCATGCGTTGTTTTGCCTCCCGTGCATACTATTTTCCTCCGAGACAAAGAAATAAATCCAGTAGCGCTCTAAATAGTAAAAATGGAATGACTTTGTCAACAGTGAAATGATGCAAGCTGTATGATAGGTTTCCACAGCATGAAAGGAACCATGCGCACCAGCATTGCTACTGGTAGTGGAAGAACTTACAGCATTGGGTTTGGCACAGGTCAGGGATAGACATCCAACAGCAGCGGCTAATTCATTCAGAAATCGCAAAAAACAAGGCTTTACTGGAGAGATTGTTGGACGTAATACTGTACCTTGCCTTGAGGAATTTGGCTTTCAGAGGAAACACCAACAATTTAGATGACACTTGAGTTACTGTCACGGTATGATGCAATCCTACATGACCACTTGTAGAAGGTCACTGAGCAAAAAGCAACAGGAAGGAGAACCCAAGCCCATTACCTATCAGCTGATAGTCAAAATGAATGTGGACAACACGTATTAAACACGATACTTGATCAAAGGAAAGAAGCGATCTTCTATGCAATATGTGATGCGACCCCTGACATCTTACACGAAGAACAGAATGTGCTTTTATTAAAATATGTTCATTTAGACAGCGGTGAATGGAAAATCAAAAAACGCTTTGTCGAATCCAAGGACTTTGCCAGGTCAGGAAGGTCAGGAAATCACAGAAATGATTGAAAAAACATTGGGAGAACATGGTATTCCTATATCAGATTGCAGGGGCCAGGGATATGATAACGGCTCTAATATGTCAGGCAAGGTTAAGGGAGTACAAGCCCGAATATTAGAAAAAAACTCCCTTGCCACATTCTCACCTTGTGCCTCTCACATAGTGAATTTGGTTGGGGTTCATGCAGCGGAATCGTGCCTAGAAATCAATTTGTTTTTTGGTTTTGTCTATCGCCTGTTCACTGTTCAGCACAAACCCAGACAGGTGGGCTATTATAACAGAAAAGATGGACCGCACTCTCCACCGACTATCTGATAAGAGACAGAGCGCTCAAATCGCTGCAATGCGCCCTTTGGCCACTCACTTACCGAGTGTAATTGAGGCCCTGGACGAACTTGTTTGCCACAGCAGCCTTACAAATAAATGCAAGTCAGAGGCAAAAGGTTAAAAAAATATTTTCAATCATTCACGGTCATTTTACTTCTCACCTTCTGGGTGAAGGTTTTACAGTGTATTGAAGAACGTAACCTGATTCTCCAGTCTGCAGGTATTTCTTTGGAACTAGAGGCAGCTAATATTAAAGCGCTTGAGGAAGAGATTGCGTCAATGCGTCACTCATGGGACACTATTTTGTCTGAGACAACAGCTGTAGCAAATGCAATGCAACTAAAACCACTGTTTCTTTCAGAGCTAAGACGACTGAGGAAAATAAAACATTTTTTCGATGAAACAGTAGTGGAAGATGACAAGGAGAGAGCAGATACTGTTTTTTGTAATACAATTTTTTATGTGGCCATCGACAACATAATTTGCCAATTGAACACTCGCTTCCAGGCAATACATGAAATATGTGAGGATTTTTGCTTCCTTTGGAAATTTAGGGAAATCACCCATGAGGTAATAGGCATTGCCTGTCAAAAGTTAGTAAGGAAATATTCAAGTGATTTGACAGATGCCCTTGACAATCAAGTTTGGCACCTGAAGAAAGTGTACAGCGCAACCTTTGAGAATCAGCTGGACACTCTCGGCCTGCTTAATGCCATTAATAGAATGCAGCTGCAAAGCATCTTTGGAGATGTGTGTATTGCCCTGCGCATTTTCTGTACTCTGCCAGTAACCTTTGCAGGAGGTGAAAGAGCCTTCAGCAAGTTGAAATTGACAAAAAATTTATCTCTGTTTGAAGATGAGCCAGGACAGGCTGAACCACCTGGCTATCCTTTCTATCGAAAGGGAGCTAGCTCAAAATATTGACTTTAAGCACATGATAAGTGAATTTGCAAGCAAGAAGGTTAGATGTATGACCCTAGCATAATGTCCCATACCTTGGCAGTGCAGTGACAACAGGCGGTAAGAGCAATTTAAGGTAGTACTAGCATACATATATTAGTATAATGAGCATTGTGAGTTGTTAAAGAAGTTCGCAAGTCTTTGCGCAGACAGACGGAGGCTATTTACGCAGAGTCACAGTTTAATCTCGGCTGCTACTTTGGTTATGAATGGAAAAAATGACTTCATATATTACCTGTGTTGAAAACAGTGGTTTGAATGTGGCCTAGCTAGGAATTAAAACATTTTACAATAAAAGGTTTATGACCTGTTTTTTGGCTAGTCATATAATTATTTATTCTGACCCGTGATTAGGGTCCTAAACGTTAAATTCTCACAAACAGTTTTTCCCTCAGGCCATAAGGCTCCTCAACTAACAACACTGATTCATGATCATACTGATCACACATGAACATTCCAAATGCTCTGATGTCTTTTCAGGTACTTTCAATGTACACTAGAATATTCCCTCTCGTGCCAGTCATAAGCATATTACAGTCATATATATCTATAATATTCAATACTTCTACCCATATTGTGCATTTTCATATTGTGCATTTTCCACAATCCTACTCCGAAGTTGCTGCTAGTTTACTTTATGTATGTGTGTTATTGCCATACTTTCCATATCTATAATATTTAATACAACTACCCATTTGCTGCTAGTTTACAGTACACTTTTTAAACTGCTGCTAGTTTTACAGTGTTATGTATATTATCGCTATATTTTAATTTTTTTTGCTATATATTTTGCTTTATATATATTTCTTAATTCTTACTACGTCGATGTCGAGTGCCATGTCACAAGAATTTCATTGTGCAGGATGGCGCTGTGTTATTTGGTACATTTGAAAAAATAAACTTAATTGCATCGAGTAGACTGAATGTTATTGAATTAAGCTGTTTCTACACAAAGTAATCAAATATAATTTAAATCGAATCTCTAAGTTAATACAACACTAAACATTCACGTTCAGAGGAAATATATGTATTTGTGTTGTATTGGTGTAATTCAGCAAAATGAACAACTATTGAAAATCAAAGCAATGTAAAAAAGTTAAATATGAACCAAAAAAACAGAAGTAAAACAAATAAAACAGCTAACACACTGGCAAAGGATGAATCTTGTGCATGCTTATAGAAATTCAGTATCAACAAAAGCAGAAAGTACAGCTGCACCATTTTGAAAGACAGAATGTTTATTCTACGACATTTAAAGACCTGCACCATGATACCGAGAGCTTTGCGGGTTGTAAAAGGACCTACAGTTAGGTCCAAAAATAATTGAACACTGGACACAAATTTTGTTATTTTGGCTGTTTTCCAAAATATATTCAAGTTACAGTTAAATCATTAATATGGGCTTAAAGTGCAAACTCTCATCGTTAATTTGAGGGTATTCACATCCAAATTGGAGGAAGGGTTTAGGAAATACAGCTCTTTAATATATAGCCCCCTCTTTTTCAAGGGACCAAAAGTAAATGGACAATTGACTCAAAAGTTTGTTGTTTCATGGACAGGTGTGGGCTATTCCTTTGTTATTTCTTCATCAATTAAGCAGGTAAAAGGTCTGGAGTTGATTCCAGGTGTGGCATTCATGTTTGTCCCTTAAGAGAAGCCAATCCCCATTGATACACCTGCATCTTGTGAACATGTAGCCTAGGTGTGTGTACGCTTGCCTCAAGCTCTTATGCTTTCTATGATTGTGACTGTAGTATTTCTTTCTACTGTTTGTGTGGGTTTCAGGCTTAGCCTTTATATACTGTAACTGGGGAAAGACACAGGGAACAGACACAGCACAAGTGTTCAGGACCCTGGCAGGCGTTTTATTGAAAGAATACAAAGGAAAAAAATACAAAATTTAATTGAAGAGTGAACCACTGGGCCTGTTGATGTGGCTACTCTCTCCGGCCGGCCTCAGGGCAAAGAAGCAGCCAGGGCTGTGAGTTATGGTGTCACAACATCCAGAACACTCCCAATTAGGATTTCTTGAGTACCCTGTACTTTTTTTAAGCATTCCAGAATTTTGCAGCCCACCTTCAAATCACAGTACGCTGATTTGCAAACTGATGTGATAAAATTGAAGTCCTACCATTCTGGGGTTATCCAAAGTTTCGGAAATGCAACCTGCATTAAGAATTTCTGCCCGGGTTGAAAAAACGAAAGGAGTGAAGTACCTAAAGCATCTTTTCCATAATAATATGGCGGTCTTCAAAAAGTTGTTTTAAATAAGTAAACAGAAATTAAGTAATGTATAACTAAACTAAATTCTTCAACGTAGTCCTGTATTTAAAAAAATAAATAAAAAAGAGCCACAGTTACTTTCATTAGTCCCTCCCCAGTCCCAAACCCCACCCTCGATAATCCTACAATTAAATATTTCCCTCCTCCATGTACCTAAAAGAATTCTATAACACATGCTCCACCGTTTCAACAACTTTACACTCTGCACATAGCCCATCATCATGCTTACCTACTACCAAACACTACTACGATTTTAACAAGCAGTGTCCGAAGCACAATTGAGCAAACACCACCTGTTCTGTCCTGTTTCAAATTTTACATCTAAACCCGTTTACCTTTTTCTGCACCATGTAGAACTGCTGACTCTTGAGCTTGGACTCTCATCTCCTCTGCCACATATTAATCATATTAGCTCTAATCTTACATATGATCTCCCCTCTACCTAAAGGAACCCGAACATCATTTACATCTTATTTGAAAGCCTTCTTTGCTAACTGATCTACTGTTTCATTCCCACTGACACCAAAATGGACTGGGACTCAACCGAATCTAACCACAATAGCCAATCTCTCTATTCTCTGTAATAGCTTTAATGCCTCCAATAAAAGGTCACTTCTATCAGATTTACCAGATACAGTGTCTCACAAAAGTGAGTACACCCCTCACATTTTTGTAAATATTTGAGTATATCTTTTCACGTGACAACACTGAAGAAATGACACTTTGCTACATTGTAAAATAGTGAGTGTACAGCTTGTGTAACAGTGTAAATTTGCTGTCCCCTCAAAATAACTCAACACAGCCATTAATGTCTAAACCGCTGGCAACAAAAGTGAGTACCCCTAAGTGAAAATGTCCAAATTGGGCCCAATTAGCTATTTTCCCTCCCCAGTGTCATGTGACTTGTTAGTGTCTGAGGTGTGAATGGGGAGCAGGTGTGTTAAATTTGGTGTCATCACTCTCACACTCCCTCATACTGGTCACTGGAAGTTCAACAGGGCACCTCATGGTAAAGAACTCTCTGAGGATCTGAAAAAAAGAATTGTTGCTCTACATAAAGATGGCATAGGCTATAAGAAGATTGCCAAGACCCTGAAACTGAGCTGCAGCACGTTGGCCAAGACCATACAGTGGTTTAACAGGACAGGTTCCACTCAGAACAGGCCTCGCCATGGTCGACCAAAGAAGTTGAGTGCACGTGCTCAGCGTCATATCCAGAGGTTGTCTTTGGGAAATAGACATATGAGTGCTACCAGCATTGCTGCAGAGGTTGAAGGAGTGGGGGGTCAGCCTGTCAGTACTCAGACCATACACCGCACCCTGCATCAAATTGGTCTGCATGGCTCTCGTCCCAGAAGGAAGCCTCTTCTAAAGATGATGCACAACAAACCCGACAAACAGTTTGCTGAAGACAAGCAGACTAAGGACATGAATTACTGGAACCATGTCCTGTGGTCTGATGAGACCAAGATAAACTTATTTGGTTCAGATGGTGTCAAGCGTGTGTAGCGGCAACCAGGTGAGGAGTAAAAAGACAAGTGTGTCTTGCCTACAGTCAAGCATGGTAGTGGGAGTGTCATGGTCTGGGGCTGCATGACTGCTGCCGGCACTGGGGAGCTACAGTTCATTGAGGGAACCATGAATGCCAACATGTACTGTGACATACTGAAGCAGGTCATGATCCCCTCCCTTCGGAGACTGGGCAGCAGGGCAGTATTCCAACATGATAATTACCCCAAACACACCTCCAAGACGACCACTGCCTTGCTAAAGAAGCTGAGGGTAAAGGTGATGGACTGGCCAAGCATGTATCCAGACCTAAACCCTATTGAGCATCTGTGGGGCATCCTCAAACGGAAGGTGGAGGAGCGCAAGGTCTCTAACATCCGCCAGCTCTGTGATGTCATCATGGAGGAGTGGAAGAGGACTTCAGTGGCAACCTGTGAAGCTCTGGTGAACTCCATGCCCAAGAGGGTTAAGGCAGTGCTAGAAAATGATGGTGGCCACACAAAATATTGACACATTGGGTCCAATTTGGACATTTTCACTTAGGGGTGTACTCACTTTTGTTGCCAGCGGTTTAGACATTAATGGCTGTGTTGAGTTATTTTGAGGGGACAGCAAATTTACACTGTTACACAAGCTGTACACTCACTATTTTACAGTATTAAACTACTGAGCAGAGAATCTATACAAATTACTATTTTTGCAGTTTTCGGACGATCTAACCACTGTAGGGCAATTATTATTGCTACCATTTCAAAAGAGTAAACTGATAAACCATCAACCAATCTCAAACTTTGGGTATGAAATTCAGGAACATAAATTCCCATTCCTGTGAGACCATTACCTGGGTCTTTAGATCCATCTGTAAACATGGAAACAAAAAAACAAAAATGTTTATAATATACTCCTCAACCAAATGGCCTTTATCCCACTTCCTAAAGCATCTTAACTGGGATAAACATTTCAGTAATATGTGTATTAAGAAACACTGAATTTGTATAGACAATTTATGTCATTTACTTTTGAGAAGCATAAGATTAATTCAACAACAAATTAATGCAAATACATAGATTAAAATAAAACATTTTAAACATGCAATTGAGCATACCCATTAAATATGATAATAATGGGAGTGGTTCACTGTAATGAGGATACATTTTAGGAACAATATTTGGATAAAACCCAAGCCTTCAAAATAAGGCCTTGTAAAATATACAGGGTTAAATACAGGTTAAATTTATATAGGTTAAATAAAAATGTACGATAATGTATTTGCTTTAAATCTGAATTCCTAAGATCCTAAAGGCCAACAATTTCGGAATAGAACTTCCATGTCTCTATTACTAACAAATACAGTCAAGTGAAATTCACCTGAAATATAAGGCACTTATGGAATAATTAAAACATGGTTTTCAGTAATTTTACACTAGTTTTACTCTGAACTACCCTACACACCTTGCAGATTTTGCTGTGTAATGTATTTGCTAAACTTATCAAGTCTTTTAATTTAACTCAGTTATTATTTAGCACCAATATTGAAGAACAAGCAAATATTCAGTCAGGGTATAATTGTGTTTCCTCATCTTGTTTTATATGTTTATTAAACTAAAAATTATTTGGGTAAAGAGAAAGCTGTGGAACTAGATACTCAATAATGTTATTTTCAGGCTACTAAAACAAAATTCTCAAACTTTCATTTGCAACATGTTTCGATGTGCCAAAAGGGGAGTATTTAAGGGTCAAAACAGGCACATTTTATACTTTGTGTTTTCTCTTTATTTTCTCTTTGTTTACTTTCTCCTGTGTTTATTTCAACAATAAAAATAAAATAAAATTGGAAGATACCATACAGGTTTAGAATGTTTGCGTGTGTGTTGTAATTTGTCTGCTTTCCGGAATTAATTTGTTCAATGAATTTAAGTTTTGGCCAACTTTGTTAAGTACTTAGACCCAGTAAACAAAAAAGCTGTAGAAAAAGTAGTTAAAACACTTTTTTACAGGGTGTGTGCTCGCTCACATTTCTAAGTGTATTGCAATGCTATCCTCCATTGCAATGCTATTCTCTCCAGCTACCCTGATAAGACACTAAATACACTTACAATTACTGCTAAATACTGCTGCTATAATATTGACTACAACCAAAAACTGGATCACAGTACTAGCCTCTCTACACTCTCTGCCTGTTAAAGGGAAATTTTACCATTGCACAATTAATTCATGTGCTAATTACAAATGTTAGCAATGATGCATTTGTGTCATAGAAACACAAGATCTCATAAACACCATCTTGAAATCTTGTGTTCATAAAATAGCACAAGAATTCCTAAATTCCCAAGTAGATACCCCCTTATCCTATGTAGATACCTATGTAGATACCCCCTTATAAAAAATGACCTTCGGAGAATAACAATCATTTTTAGAAGATGAAAGACAATTTTTAAACAATAGTTATTTTAACAAAAATGTTGATCATTACTATATTTAGCAAATATAGTAATTACAAACCAACACACAAAATGTTATTTCGTGTTGCTTGTTGAAACTGCCAGTAATGCACCCATAAGGAACTACACATATCACTGGTAAACACCACATTTACGTTTACTTCGCTTATAAATATATAAAATACCAATAAACAATAAAGCCAAATTTACCAGTAAAAATTACTGTTTTTCATTGATAATTTAATGTTTAAAGGGATAGTCCGTCTTAGATTCATATTTGGGTGAAATAAACTTTACCTTGAGTTGATCTTGAAGGCACATGGAGTCATTTTTCATGACAAGACATTATTATCTTCTGTCCCAGCCTGGAATTAGCATTATTAGCATTGTCAAAATTAATTCATGGCAAATTCATGACCAAACTGTGTCCCGACCAATAAAAGCTGCATTGTGAGCGGAGGCAAACTCAAAAAACTCTTTCATTTATATGTGTAATATTTATGTAAATAATGAACAAGCCAACGCTATTGCACCTCTGATTATTATATAGATTGCTTATTTGATCAAAAAGCCCTATAATCATGCCTGATTATTAAAATGTAGATTGCTTATTTGATCAAAAAGCAACAAAGATGCATCAATCTCAAAACATCAGAGCAAGAAAAACCCATAAAGCCCATATGTGCATACCATGTCATACTCTTTTTTTGACAGGCAGCTTAAGGGGCTGTGGGCTGCTTATTGGAAGGCGGGGGCCGTTTTGCTAATTCAGATAATTTTCTATTGATACACAGTGGACAATTCAGATGCTGAAATAATCTGTTTGACAACTGATTATTTCTGCAGAAAGGTGTGGCGTAGTGTAAACCCAAGGTTCTCTTGGTTCGGTGTCATTGAGTTACAGGCCGGCTTTGTAAAACTGGGATGTGCTCAGAGACTTGATGTGCCCCATCACAGCAGTGGATCGCTGTCTTGTTCCGAATAGCTCCTACACATCAAGAAATTTGTACAAGAAAAAAAAGCATATCACATTCAATAATATGAAAACATACTGTAAAGTTTAGTCTTTAGAAACATCTCTGAAACAGGGATGTTTGACCCTTAGATCCTGCCCTCATACAGACCTTATCATTTATGACAATTTGTAAAGGCCATGTCAGAGTTTCAATAGGTTTTTACATGATACATTCACCAACCACTTTATTAGGTAGTCACCTGCATGTCAACACGAACAGCCACACAGCGATTCCTTTGGCTGCAATTAAATATGTAAAGAATGCAAATATGTTTAAAGTTTAATCGTTCAACCAAACACTAGAATGGGGAAAATTAGTGATCTACGTGACTAACTGTGGTATAATGGTTGGTGCCAGACGTGGTGGTTCCAGCATCTCAGAAACTGCTGACCTCCTGGGATCTTCACAATACAGTGTTTAGATTTTAAAAAGAATGGTGAAATAAAAAACACCCACTGAGCAATAGTGTGGGCGAAAACACATTGTAAATTTGAGGTCAGATGAGAATGGTCAGACTTGTTCAATCAGACAGAAAGGCCACAAACAGTCAAATAACCACTCGTTGCAATAGTAGTGGGCAAAAGGGAATCTCTGATTGTGTGATGTGTTGAACCCTGAAGCAGAAGGAACCAAAACGAGGTCCTACCTGACACTAGATTGGTATACCTAATAAAGACCCAGTTATAAAATGAAAGCTGAATGTCTGTTTCCCTTCCAAGATGAAGGCTAAATAAAATGGATTTTGAGCAAATTAACAAATCATTTCTGGAGCTCATGTCCTGCCTCAGTATGGTCTAAAGCCACGCCAAGTCTTGCTACCTATAGGGCAAAAACAGAGAGAGCAGTTAATCAGTGCCACATTTTATTAATTTAGGAGACAAGTACAGCATAGCGAGTGCAAAACATTTTTGTATTGTTCCCGGGGATAAAAGAAAACAACTCTGACAATACAAGTGGGATGCTCTACCATCTTTTATATTTAAATTGCACATTGAGTATAGAGTTTATGAAAGTGGCTTGTCTCTGCATTGGATATACATGTACACTACCATTCAAAAGTTTGGGGTGACTTAGAAATTTTCTGGTTTTTGAAAGAAAAGCACATTTTTTCCATTAAAATAACATCAAATTGATTAGAAATACAGTGTAAGAATTGTTAATGTTGGAAATAACTATTGCAGCTGGAAACGGCTGAGTTTTAATTAAATATTTACGTAGATGTAGAGAGGCACATTATCAGCAACCGTCATTCCTGTGTTCCAATGGCACGTATTGTATTTGCTAATCCAAGTTTATCATTTTAAAAAGCTAATTGATCATTAGAAAACCCTTTTCTGATTATGTTTGCAATGCTGAAATCTGTTGTGCTGATTAAAGAATCAATACAACTGTCCTTCTTTAGACTAGTTCAGTATCCTCAGCATCAGTTTTTGTGGTTCAATTACAGGCTCAAAATGGCCAGAAACAAAGGACTTCTTCTGAAACTCGTCAGTCCCAATGAAGTATCCTTGTGGATCTAAAGAATGCTCCCTCTAATTTCTCTGGTGTTCTGTTGAACATGCCTTGACTGTCGCTGTCCAAAGTCCACCTGGTTGTGTTGCACATCTTGGTTCCACCTAACAATATCTGCTGTCGCTGTACAAAGCCGACCTGGATGTACCGATGATCTGAATTGTGCCTCAAGACTCTGAACAGAGACATCTGTATTGATTGACCAGCTAGTCATCTGAACATACAAAAATATTGATGTGACCCAAAAGGTTAATGACTCTTATAATCTCTAAAACCTCATAATAAGGCTCTGATCTGTTCCTAGGTTCTGACCCTACAAGACTTTTTCCTGTAGCCACTGTTCTTAAATTTCTTCTTGTTGCTACCTCCTTGGGGTTTTGAGCTGGGTATCCATATAAGGACTTTGTTTCAACAAAAAATACATTTTATTGATCTGTGTACTAACATGGAGATCAGTTAACGTGAGGTTATGCCCCTCCCCTGTTTCTTCCCTCCTCCTGACATGAACATGTGTTTTTCCAAGACCGTGTATTATGTTGTGTTCCAAAGCTGCCAGAATGTTTCTCTACCAGGCAGTAATTATGACAGACATAATAATGGTGATCAGAACATAGGGAATTAAGACAGCTAGCCCACACAAGGTCAACACAGACAGCATGTTACAGATCTAGTGTCATTAGTGCTTTTTTATATCATTTTGGTTTGGCTTTTAAAAACATAACAATGGTTTAGAATTTCTGTTGAGATTTTTTTGGTTGATTAAATGCATAATTAAATAAAATATAACTACTATGCTCACATAGCTAGATGGCTACATAATGAATGAATAGGGATGATATCTATGGCTTCCAAAAATATCTAGGGTGACTATCAAAAAATAACCAATAACTATATAGGGTGACTATTTTAATTATGATCCTTGGGAAAGCTTTTGGAATATGCTCATGGGCTATGAATAACCTCTATTGAATATCTTTATCATTGAGAAAGTCTGCAACACATTTTTATAGATAGCCTACTTCCTCCTCTTTGGACTAGGGCATAGTCTATTGTTTGCATGCAAGAAAGGTCATTTTTATTGATTATACATTTACCCTGGCAGTCCTATTCTGATGCAGTAATTGTTATGACAAATTCAGATCAGCTATTTTGCTAGTTCATTCAATGAAATATCAGAATTGGGTGTAAATGTAGCCAGAGTGTAAAAGTGAATATCCAAGAGCAGGTTTGGCTTCTTTCAACTGGTTAAGAACTAGACAATCTGGCGAGTGTAGTTCCTAAGTAATTAATAAACCAAATTAATAGATAGGTATGAGAAAATCAGCAGACACCTGATTCATCATAGGATAGGTTCATCAACCCCCCAATCCCAAATCAACCCCTTGATAAGGCAAAAGCATACTTTGTATTGTTGCGTACAAATACCAAAGCATCTGCTATTACTTTTTGCCAGTTTCACGCAGCCCTGCCACGGCAAGAACCAAAGAAAACAGCCAGCTGTGCTCGCAAAGGATTCTGGTGATAGTAGTTAATTCACCTGTTTTCCCCACTTAACTCTGATGAGTTACAAAAAATGTCACACAGTTAAAAAAACATCTATTTTTTGAAGGAAAGAATCATGCTTGCAGATTTTGTTTTATACAAAATGGAATTCAACTGACGCCTGTGAATTAGTTATTTTATGCATGAGAAGCAATTTGTATGAGAAAAAGAACCTCAGTGAAATGATCGGTGTGGTGAAGGACAGGTGTTGCCATAGTTTATTCATATTTTCTCTTTTCCATTTTCCAAAAGCCCTTGTAGACTCGCACACCAACACACACAGAGTGACAAACAACACACACACCCCCACACAGTGACGTTCTTTCCAATCAGTGCTAAGACGAGACCATAAATGGTTGGCTGACAGTTGATTCATAAAGATGGTGATTTGGCTCTGAGTGACTAAGCATTTTCTCAATGATCTATGGCAAAGGAAAAAACAACGTCTCCGGAGATTTGTGTACCAACTGCTGTCTCTGCTTAGCCTGCTGAGACTGACACAAAGACATTCACGAACACACACACATCCACATTAATGCTCTACATTCTTTGATAGGAAGAGATGAGAAAGGACGAAGTGAAAGGCTGTTGTCATTGTTTTTATTGTCTGAAAGATTGTTATGAGGATGTGTTGTCGATAACAAACACTGACTGTCGATAACAAAACACACAACTCAACAAAGTACTAAGACCCTACAGCGCAGTGAATAGCTTTATGTAGTTACGTGGTTAACTCAGGTTCCCTGAAAAAAGGAACAAGGTACGACAGAAATGGAGTTATACAATCACACCCCATGCTGGCCAGGCGGAAAATTGAACGAGGCAGACCAAAGGGAATTGACTTGTATAGACAAGCTAGGGCAACGCAGAATAAACAGGCTACCAGATCAACAGCATCTATCTGCCTGGCTAGGAGCAGTGACATCAAACTAATACAAACTTACACACGTGAGATGTCCAGGTCTCCACATCTCAGATTTTTGCCAGAAATCGACCTGTTAAACAGTGCCCTGGTCACTGCCAGACAGTAGTGGAGAGAGTGTGGACCTTGCACTTTGCTGTCATTTGCCAATAAGTCCAGCAAGGTAGTTGGTCCCTTCATAGCTTCAGTACTCTGAGGCATGGAAGGGATTTCCAGAGCCTCCAATGTCTGTGGCCAGTTGGTTTGCATCCCTCATCCAGGGAAATGACAACTATCAACCTCAGCTTGAGGGAGGTGAGGAAGCACACCATGTGTGAAACTGGGTTTAGGTGAGGCAAAATGTATCCAATCTGCACATGGATAAGTATGCATGGTTCCATACGGCTTCTGATTCAAGATCCAAGAACGGAATGTGCTGAGGTAGAGTCAGACAGTTCTGCCTCCCTAAAATTCCAGACCTCCTCCTTCCTATCTTGCCTGTTTCATCCGACTCAGATGGAACTAAAGTAGAATAGGCAACAGAAATAGTCAGACTTTGACCTTTCCAGGAACACAAGCCGCTTCTGGGCTGTGCGCCTGGGTGTAGTTGGCAACAGAAACTACACAAAATTTGACGGACAAGGGCAGTAAATGCACTAAACAAGCATCTTTCTATCATTTCAAATCCAATGTGCTGGAGTACAGAGCCAGCACATTGTGTCACTGCCCAAACACTCACGGATGGCACTGCAGTAGCTGTCTTTGCTGCATCAAGCCAAGAGAAGCTAAGTAATCTAGCTAGCTAACATTATACGACATCCATTATGCTAGATTCACTCACCCCTTCCTCAGCCCTTCATAGCAGATTACCCCCCCCACTGCTCTGTCATCAGCCATCACTTCCTTCCTCACTGTTTACAGATCCTTGTCCTTAACGTCCAGTGAGGGATTCAGTGTCAGAGTCATCCTCACTCTCACTTAAATAGTGACTGTCAAAATTCAGTCGGTGAGTGAAACTGCACTGCTACACGGTTATTTACTGACATTCTGGCTCTTACAGGAAACATAGCAATTTTCATAGGAAGTCACTAGACAATCAGACACTGAATACAAATACGAAGGAGAAAGAAAATCAACAGCAAACCATCACAACTGATATTTGAATCCTATTGATTATTGGATTTGATCAGTTTACTTGATCAATAGCATTCCACAAACAATTTTCCTTTCAAAGCAGTTTCTGTCATCACTCCCTCTGCCATTCTTTCTGTGTTGCTTGCCTTGAGTCGTTTGGTCTGCTGATCCTACTCTGTTGAGGGAGTCAATATGCACTCTCTCTCTCGATTCCTTTCATCTCACCCCATGGTCTGGTCTCTCAGTCTCAGAATGAAGGTACCACTCCTCCTCAGTCCTCCTCCCCGGTCCTCCTCCTCTCACCCTCTGGCCCTCTATCGATGAAAGCCCCCTAGCCCTGTGCTATGAGTGATGTGCCACAGGCTACAGTTAGAGGTGTTAGCAATACGAGACGGGAGACAAAAAGCCATTTTACTTGCTACAGGGCATTTTCTCTGAGGAACGGCCTGGGATGCTTTCAGTCTCTCTACTTTTCCACTCTACAACAAAAATTATTGTCTCTTAAAAATTTTCTTTGATTGGAGAATTGGAGGAACAGGAAATAGAGGAACCTTTTCTACTTTTTCTTTAACATTATGTAGGAAAAGATCGCTGAAATACTATATAATGAAATTTACTGTTCATTTAAGACTAAAAGCTTTCAAATTCTAGTTGTAAAGTGTTAACAATTGAAAAGAAATAAGGTAAAGAGTCCAAGAGATGTATTTAAATGGGAAGTTAAATAATTATAGAAGAGTCCATCATTTTTTAGTCGGCAATGGATGCTCCAAATCCGTTAAGTTGTGTGAGCGCCTTTTTCAAATGAAAGTCAACAAGTCATTGTGGTGAGTTATAGGTCCTTATTTATATTTTTGCCAAACTTGACTACAATTGTCTAAGAGGCTACGGCTACACTACAGTAACGTTAGCAACTTCACTCACGGTACTGCTGAGATTAATTCTTTAACACGCGGAAGTAACGTTAGCCAATGGAAAGCAACTCAACTCACTTGCAAGCCCACTAAAAATAACAGCAGTGCTCTTGTAATCCATTCTGTCATGTTTTATAGGTTTGGTTTATTTCTTTTGTGTATTTGTTTTATTATTTCATCAAATTAAAGAAATCCTAATATAACCCCATTTCCAAAAAAGTTGGGACGCTGCTTAAAATGCAAAAAAATAGAATGCAAGGATGTGCAAATCATTTATCCCTATATTTAATCGAAAATAGTTCAAAGACAACATATCAAATGTTGAAACTGAGAAATGTTTTGTTTTTTGGAAAAACACATGCCCATTTTGAATTTGATGCCAGCAACATGTTTCAAAAAAGTTGGGACAGGGGCATGTTTACCAGGGTGTTGCATCACCTCTTCTTTTAACAATACTCTGTAAGTGTTTGGGAACTGAGGAGACCAATTGCTGTAGTTTTGAAAGTCAAATGTATTCCCAGTCTTACTTGATATTTAAGATTTCAGCTGCTCAAAAGTTCAGCTGCTCAACAGAGTCTCCTTTGCCATATTTTTCGTTTCATAATGCACCAAACTGGCCTGAAGTCAGGCACCCAGACTGTAGTTCAGCACCCAGACTCTTACTATGGAGCCATGCTGTTTTAATACATACAGAATGTGGTTTGGCTTTGTCTTGCTGAAATAAGCAAGGCCCTTCTTAAAAAAGACGTTGTCTGGATGGCAGCATATGTTGTTCCAAAACCTTTATATATTGTTTAGCATTAATGGTGCCTTCACAGATTTGCAAGTCACCCATGCCATGTGTACTAATGCACCCCCACACCATCACAGATGGTGGCTTTTGAACTGTGCACTGATAAAAAGCCAGATGGTCCCTCTCCTCTTTAATGTGGAGGATGCAACATCCATGATTACAAAAAATAATTTCACATTTTGATTTATCAGTCCACAGGACAGTTTTCCATTTCGCCTCAGTCCATCTTATATGAGCTTGAGCCCAGAGAAGGCAGCGGCGGGTTCTGGATCTTGTGTATGGTTTCTTCTTTGCATGGTAGAGTTTTAACTTGCATTTGTGGATGCAGCGACATACTGTGTTCACAGACAATGGTTTTCGGAAGTGTTCCTCAGCACATGCAATGATTTCCACTACAGGATCATGTCTGTTTTTAATGCAGTCCTGCCTGAGGACCCGATGATCGTGGACATCCAATTTTGGTTTACGGCCTTGTCCCTTGCATAGAGATTTCTCTGGATTCTCTGAATCTTTTAATCTTTACAATATTATGTCATGTAGAAGATGAGATCCCCAAGCTCTTTGCAATTTTACAACCCCTCCCCATCCTCACTTCTGAAAGACCCATCATCTCTGGAATAATATTTTAATACCCAATCAGGTTATTGAATATAGGGTTTAAATTATTTGCACATCACTGCATTCTGCTTCTATTTACATTTTACCCAGTGTCCCAACTTTTTTGGAAAAAGGGTTGTTCATTTATTTGTATTGATGTTATTCAAAGTTTGATCATGAGTGTCACATGATGTCCCATGGCTTGTTACGCAGGTTTCTCTTAGTCAAGTTTGGATTGACAGAAAGAGGTACGTTAGGAGATTGCACTGGTTAGAAGTTTCAAAGAATAAGCATATATAGTCTAGTTAGAATATGCTCTGTCAATAAGCATTATTAGTAGGGTGTACAACTTTATTGAAATGTGCATTCCAATCTTTTTCTCTAAATGGTTTCTTTGCTATTAAATCCATAATGAAGTTGTGTTAGCATGCTCAGCCCGCCAACAAGGTTGACATGAGGCCAAACCACGATGTTTGCTAGCGCTGCAAATCATACTTTTATTGGGTATGGTGGAGAGGAAGATCACATTTGTTCTGCAATTTCAAATCTATGCAAGTGTTTTTAGCAATGTTATCAATGCAATGAGAAGTGTGATTGCCCATGTGTTTAGTCACAGTTACAGTATATAGGCTATATTTCATGAATGTGTGCGAAAGCTCCAAGTTGCCGCATTCGTGCAAATACAGTTGGCTTACCGTACAGTATCAGGGGTAGTGTAGTTTATATCCTGTATCCACCTGTTATTATTTGTTCACTTAATGTCCTGCAATTCATTTCATTTGAAAGACAAGTAGTTGATATTCCCGTATGTATCTTTTATAGAAATCCCCCACACATCCTGAAAAGGGGAGGGGGGGGGGTGTTGCTAATATTTATGACAGTAAATATAATTGTACAGGTAATCACATCACTTATTGTCATTCTTTTGAAGTTTTACTCATGAAAGCTAACCAGGCTGATAAATCGTTTTTCATAGCTACTATTTACAGGCCCCCCAGGCCATACACAATTTTCCTTAGTGAGTTTCCAGAATTCTTGTCTAACCTTGTAGTCATGGCAGATAGTATTCTAATTTTTGGTGATTTCAATATTCATATGGAAAAGTCCAATGACCCTCTTCAAAAAGCCTTTGAGGCCATAATTGAATCAATGGGTTTTGTCCAACATGTCTCAGGTCCAACACACTGCCACATTCATACCTTAGATTTAGTCCTGTCACGAGAAATAGATATTGTAGATCTAATAATTATTCCCCATAATCCGGGAATATCCGATCACTGTTTTATTACATTTACCATTAAAATATGAAACCCACTTGCACCCCAAACAATGTCTTTTAAAAGCCACAATATAAATTCTCGGACTACAAATACATTTCTTGATATTCTTCCAGGCTCGCTCATCGATAACGGAGTAAATACATATGCAAATGATCTAATCAAGGATCTAAACTCAAAACTGCGAATTACTTTAGCTATGGTTGCACCACTAAAAACAAAAGAAAGACACAACAAGAAACTCACTCCATGGTACACAGACAATACTGGAGTACTCAAGCAAGCCTCCAGAAAATTGGAGCGAAAGTGGCGCTCCACCAAGTTGGAAGTATTCAGACTAGCCTGGATAGACAGTACACTACAATAACGAAAAGCACTCACATCTGCTCGATCAGCTTATTTCACCAACCTGATTGAGGTGTTCAAAAACAATCCAAGATTTCTCTTTGATACAGTTGCAAAGTTAACAAAAAAGCAATGCTCAACAAGTGAAGTGGGTCTTCACTTCAGCAGTAATGAACACATTAACTTTTTGATGAAAAGATCATCACCATTAGAAAACAAATAACTGACTCCTCCTTAAATAAGTATAGTCCTCAAAATCTCAGTTGTCCTGAGAATGCCCCAAAATTCTCTGACCTGGTGTTCCATGGGGACACTTGAATTTTTTGACCCTGTATCTCTCGACACGTACACTAAATGAGTAATGAGTTCTAAACCCACCAATTCCAGCAAAACTACTTAAGGAGCTACTTCCTGTGCTAGGTCAGCCAATGTTGAACGTAATTAATTGCTCCCTATCCTTCAGATGCATACCAAACTCACTAAAAATAGCAGAAATAATGCCTCTTCTGAAAAAAACTAATCAGGTTCGATATTGGCCTATATTAAACAATTATAGGCCAATATCGAACCTCTTGTTCCTCGCAAAAATCTTAGAAAAATGTGTTTCCCAACAACTGAATGCCTCCCTGAAAACAAATAACATTTATGAAATGCTTCAGTCCGGTTTCAGACCCCATCTTAGCACTGAGACTGCACTTGTGAAGGTAACAAATGACATTCTAACACTAGAACCGCCAGGCCTTTCAGACTAACAGTATCAGCCAGCGCCGAACGCTGTTTCTTGTCATTAGCCTACGAATCGTCCCTATTAGCATACACATTCTCCTCCGCAGCATCACCTTCCAGCCAGAGCATCAGTTCATCTACTGGGTCGTTATCAAACTATATAGAATAGTGTAAAAAATAATGAATTACAGAATTTGTTTGTTTAAAATGGTTAATGAATTTGAAAAAATACAACAATGTGTTTGTATTTAAGGTCTTATACGAAAAACAACAATAAAAAAAATAATTAATAGAACGATTATTTTTAAGAACACAGACTATAGTATTTTCATTCGTTTATTAGGCCCTACAACTGTAAAAAATGAAAATTACACAACACTTAAATTATTCAAAATAATTTAGGTGATCTCATTTAGTGATCTCATTTTGGTGATATACAAGGTAAAATAACAGACATTATCGACCAGTTTGCAACGATCAAAGGATATCCGCATGAATAGCCGTACATAGGTCTAAAGCACGGTTGCTTGATAAACATGATACATTTGATAAATAAATAAAGGAAAGGGTGATCAACAGTAGCCTACACCGTCACGGTGCCTCTGGCTGCTAACTCCACAATCACAGAAACACCCAAGACACTCCGCTAGCAACCACACCAGATTTTCATTACTACAGCTAATAACTGCCCTTCACAGACTTTTTTTTCCTGTAAAAACATTGCCGTGTATTATTCAATTAATTTGATTTGTAAATGTGATTAGCAGTGTAAAAGGATGATCAAAGGATGATTTACAGTAGCCTACACTGTCACGGTGCCTCCTGTGAACACGTCCCCTACGGGGAAGCTCGACTACATTGCTCCCTGTCGCCAGCCTCTTAGCCACCACCGTCCATTCTTTCGACTGTAAACACCGCGTTCAAGCACGCCCCTGTCTCTCCACTATTACGCACCTGTTCCTCATCACATCACCCCGGACTTCCCATCATTACACACACCGGATCCTCAGTACTACAGCCTATATCTGCCCTTGTGTTTGTCGGAGTTTTTGTGGAGTATTGTCTGCTCGTTGTCCGTGTGTGTTCGTTGTTTTTCTCGCCTAGTGCGCTTGTTCCTTTGTATCAGTTCTAGCCATTGTTTGGATCACGCATTATGCTTTTCAGCTTAGTAGACCCTTGATTCACCGTTCATCCTGTGCCTGGGCTCCTTGCTTACCACACTGTGACATACATGAATAATTAAATTTAAAAATGTATATTTGATTAGCAAAGTAAAAGGATGATCAAAGGATAACTTACATTAGTGTCTCGCAGTGGCATTTGCGGTCACTGTTGGTGTGTTTCTTTTTTTTGCAAGGAGGCTCAGCCATTGGAGATGGCGGCTAATTAATCATAATCAGATGAAGACCCAAGACGTCAATTTCGGGATCTATTTCTATCTGACTACATCTCATCTAAATTTTGCAGCATCTGCAATGCTGTCAGGGCATTGAATCACCAGGTTCTGTTTGCTATTGTGAACTAAATGCTATAAATTTTGTCTGAGTTGTGTCTGACTGTGTCTGAGCACCGAGTTCAGATTATATACAATTACTACCCTCATCATCATTCATCATCAGTACACTTCAGTCACATGCACAAGTGGGTCTGGGTTGATCAGTGGGTTATCGCCCATTCATCCATTGACGTCATTGCTATTACAGAATGTAGTTAGCATCTAACCAACAGTGCAAAAAAATTTACACGTGAAACAATTAAGAACAATGTATAAGTGGGATGTATATATATGCAAATTGAAGGTGCAGGGATAACAGCAATGAGGTTCCTGAGGTAGACATGTACATGTAACAACTGAAAAAGAATGTAAACAACAAAGAATGATCAACATGTACAGAATTTCAAAGAATGATTTACAGTAGCCTCCATGAAAATATAGAAAATCATTTGTCGATTGTATTGATGAAAACAGTAACGTTGTAATACGTTTGCTGAATTAATAATTGGTGATCGTTGGTATTTCGTTTTGTGAATAATTATTTAGCCTAATACATTTGTAGAATCTTACTCTTCAGCAAAATAAGCAGAGAAAATTCAAAAATTCAAAGAGAGATGATAGGGTGTGTATGCGATTTTGTTTCACTCTCCTAATAAAAACAGTAACGGTGTAATAGGTTTGTTGACTTTATAATTGGTGGTTGCTAAAGAATATCTGGTATTGCATTTAATGAATAATTATTTAGATTCACATTTTAGATTTACATTTGATGAATTGGCCCCACAAGAATGCTGAATCTCCAATTGAGAAACGTTAAAGTGCGATACATATGTTGAATTGTCAAGTAGCCTATATTGTTTGTATTATGTTTCAATAATAGCCTAATTAAAATGTTGAATGGTCATGGAAATGTTGTATTTCATTTGTAAGTTCATTCAAATTCAACCATGACTATCATTCATCTGGGAGTATCGCACATTCATCCACTGACATCATGCATTCAGTGAGGGGTGATTAACGCCTGGGTACCATAAGCTTGCTGCCTGGGTACTAATGTTAAGTGCCGTGGGCTGTTAGCAATTAAGTCAGAAAACAGGGTAATAAAAACAGGTAAATAGACTATAAATAGTTTTCCTTTTTTGAGTTCAGAATTCTGACAATGGAACAATGTAATATACACCTATTTAGGAAGAGATATGGAAGGAGGAGGGTTTAGCTTTCAAAATGGCAGTTTTATTTTAATTAAAACTCAAACTCCAATTCCTGTAGGCATTTGGCGGTCCTAGTGCTAATGGCGTCAGACAAAGGTTCCACATCTGTTCTGTTGCTTCTTGATCTTAGTGCTGCCTCTGACACTATTGATCACTCCCTTCTCTTAGAGCAGGGGTGTCATGGTTCCATGGAGGGCCCAATGTCTGCGGGTTTTTGCACTCACCTTGTACTTGATTGATTAATTAGGTCACTAATTGGTTAATTTCTATCCTCACCTGGTTGTGTAGGTCTGAACTGGGAACGAATTTAAAGGAAAAAACAAAAACCTGCAGACACTCGGTCATCCATGGAACCGTTTTGACACCACTGTCTTAAAGAGACTGCAAACCCAAATTGGGCTATGTGGACACGTTCTAGCCTGGTTTAAATCTTATTTATCTGAAAGATATGAGGTCGTATGTGTAGATGGCATGTCCTCTGACAAATCAAAGGTGTGTTTTGGTGTTCCTCAAGGCTCGGTTTTGGGCCCATTATTGTTTTCACTATACAGGTGTGCTCATAAGTTTGCATACCCTGGCAGAAATTGTGAAATGTTGGCATTTGTTTGATACTCTGAACGTGCAGGACTGGACGTTGTTGCTCTGCTCTGATGCTCATGCGATAGTAAACTGCGCAATTCATTGAATTTTTACATACTCTGCTCTTTCATTTATTTCTGCCCGCGGGCAGAAAGCTACATTTTATTTAGCTTATCCAGTGTTGGAGTTAGCTGTTGTTGTGGTTCGGCACTGCTAGCATTATCATACTCCTTGAACTCTGTGCTGTGTTATGTCTAACGATATTTTATCAAATTGCTTGTGTTAAATTAGTGTTTTTCTTTTCCTACTCGACAATTTAGCAGAGCAGAGCTTGTACTCTACTTGTGTAATTGCTGGCATCTCCGTCTTCCCACTCTAACAATCTGAGTTCTATATTTTATGCTTATGCGGCCAGAGGCAACACAACCATCAAGTTTCACTTAATGTTTCCATGACGTGGTATTGGTTTGTGGTACCGGCATATTTCTGTGAGTACAAATACAAGTACATGAGACTAGTATTGGGCCCGATACCTGATACTGGTATCAGTGCATCCCTAAAAAAACTGTCTTTTATTTTTAGGAGTTGTCGATCACGCTGGTGTGATCAAATCACATGACCAGTCACGTTGAGCGCTACCGTCCACTTCTGTCGAAAGTGCTGGCTTGAAACTTCTAGTTTTTGTTTAATGTTGATAGACCAAGTAAAAATGGAGAAAGGATCTTTTAAACATTTTTTTATGTAGTATATAAAGGCAAAATCAAAAGTACTCAAGAATGGCCAAAATAGCACAAGACTCCTAAGGTTTAAGGATAGTGATCATTCAAAGCCATTTATGATCACATAGTTGTTTGGCTCCTTTTTAAATCATAATGATAACAGAAATCACCCAAATGGCCATAATCAAAAGTGTACATACCCTTGAATGTTTGGCCTTCTTACAGACATACAAGGTGACACACACAAGTTAAAATGGCAATTAAAGGTTAATTTCCCACACGTGTGGCTTTTTAAATTTCAATTAGTGTCTGTGTATAAATAGTCAATGAGTTTGTTAACTCTCACATGGATGCACTGAGCAGGCTAGATACTGAGGGATGGGGAGCAGAAAAGAACTGTCTAAAGACCTACTTAATGAGGTAATGGAAATTTATAAAGATGGAAAAGGATATAAAAGATATCCAAAGCCTTGCAAATGCCAGTCAGTACAGAATCACTTATTAAGAAGTGGAAAATTCGGGGATCTCTTGATACCAAGCCAAGGTCAGGTAGACCAAGAAAGATTTCAGCCAAAAATGCCAGAAGAATTGTTCGGGATACAAAGAAAACCCCACAGGTAACCTCAGGAGAAATACAGGCTGCTCTGGAGAACAGTGTGGTTGTTTCATGGAGCACAATACGACGATACTTGCACAAAAATGAGCTACATGGTCGAGTTGCTAGAAAGAAGCCTTTACTGCGCCAATGCCACAAAAAAGCCTGGTTACAATATGCCCGACAACACCTTGACATGCCTCACAGCTTCTGGAGCACTGTAATTTGGAGTGACAAGACCAAAATAGAACTTCATGGTCACAACCATAAGCGCTATGTTTGGAGTGGGGTCAACGAGGCCTATACTGAACAGAATACCATCCCTGCTGTGAAGCATGGTGGTGGCTCACTGATGTTTTGAGGGTGTGTGAATTCTAAAGGCACGGAGAACCTTGTGAAAAGTTATGGCAAGATGAATGCAGCATGTTATCAGAAAATGCTGGCAGACAATTTGCATTCTTCTGCATGAAAGCTGCGCATGGGATGGACTTTCCAGCACGACAATGACCCTAAGCACAAGGCCAAGTTGACCCTTCAGTGGTTACAGCAGAAAAAGGTGAAGGTTCTGGAGTGGCCATCACAGTCTCCTGACCTTAATATAATTGAGTCACTCTCGAGAGATCTCAAACGTGCGGTTCATGCAAGATGACCAAAGACTTTGCATGACCTGGAGACATTTTGCCAAGACGAATGGGCAGCTATACCACCTGAAAGAATTTGGGGCCTCATAGACAACTATTACAAAATACTGCATGCTGTCATTGATGCTAAAGGGGGCAATACACAGTATTAAGAACTAAGGGTATGCAGACTTTTGAACAGAGGTCATTTAATTTTTTTCTTTGTTGCCATGTTTTGTTTTATGATTGTGCCATTCTGTTATAACCTACAGTTGAATATGAATCCCATAAGAAATAAAAGAATTGTGTTTTGCCTGCTCATGTTTTCTTTAAAGATGGCACATATATTACCATTTCTCCAAGGGTATGCAAACTTTTGAGCACATGCTGCCTCTGGGTGATGTCATCCAGAATCACAATGTCAATTTTTGACTTATGCTGAAGACACAGTTGTATATCTCGATGAAACATGGAGAAGCCCCAAAATTAGCTACTTTGAAAGCATGCGTTTCAGATATTAGGAAATGGATGAAGGAGAATTTTTTGCTTTTAAACTCAAGAAAAACTGAAATGCTAATTTTAGGACCCAAGAAACAAAGAGTTTTGTTGGCAGATCTTACAGTGAACCTCGACAGTTGTATGGTCGTATCCCAAAAAACTGTGAGAAAACTCAGCCTTACCCTAGACCCTGACCTCTCCTTTGATGAACAAAATATATCTCAAGAGCTGCTTATTTCCATCTGTGGAACATTGTAAAAATCATTTTTTTTATCAAAAACTCATGCAGAAAACTAATCCATGCTTTTGTTACTTCTAGATTAGATTACTGCAATTCTCTTCTCTCCGGTTACCCTGATAAATAAATTAATAAACTTCAATTAACGCTGAACACAGCTGCTAGAATCCTAACTAGAACTAAAAAATTTTAACACATTACTGCAGTACTAGCCTCTTTATACCGGCTGCCTGTTAGGTTTAGGGCTGATTTAAAGGTTTTTATTGTGAACCTATAAAGCAATAAATGGACTTGCTCCTACTGAAATGATCCAGCCAAATAATCATACATACCTACACGTAACCTAAGATCGCAAGATGCAGGCCGTCTAATTGTACCTAGATTTTCTAAACATACAGCTGGAGGCAGGGCTATCTCTCATAGAGCTCGACTACTGTGGAATCATCTGCCAACTAAGATTAGAAATGCAGTCTCAGTGCAAATGTTCAAGTGTCTACTAAAGACTCATCTCTTCAGCATGGTCTATGATTAAGTGTAGTCTCGCCCAGGGGTGTGAAGGTGAACGGAAAGGCCTGATACTGTCCACCCTTGCTGTCTTGCCAGGTGGGCACTCATCGCCACTGGGATGCCCTCTCTCCAATGCCATTCAGGGGCGGAGTCACTGGCTTGTTGTTGTCTCTCCTTTGCGCCCACTGTGCAATTGGTGTGAACTCTCCTGGCAATACTTGGCCCACATTTCAGGGTGGTTGCGGTTGGTTGGTGTCCATTAGGATGTTGCTTGACAATGTGGGTGGATTGACTTTCTGCCTGTTGGGCCCTGTCCGGGCCTCCCCCAGATAGGGCCACAGTGTCACTGGACCCCCCTGTCTCAGCCCCAATGCTTTATGCTGCTTTATTATTGTGCTGGGGGAGTAGGGTCAGTTCTCCACTGTAAGTCCTTGTAAACCTAAGGAATGCATTCTCTAAATGTTCCTTGTCTCCTTCTCTGTATAAACTTAGGAAGACATGAGGTCTTGGCCTACTCCTCCTGAGTACCAGGTTCTAAAGACTTGTTGCTGACCCTGTCCAAAGTCCTCCTGGTTGTGCTGCAGATCAAGACGATACCTGACTATTCCAGCTGCCACTCTGCTGACCTTGTCTGGTCATGCTTCTGACCTGGATTAGGTTTTATATACTCTGGACACAGCCCAAATGCATTTATTAATTATTACAACTTGTACTCTTCAAATTTTCACCCTGCACAGCCAGAGGAGGACTGGTCACCCCTCCGAGCCTGGTTCCTCTGTAGGTTTCTTCCTAAATTTTGGCCACAGCGGCTAATTTTTCCTAGTCACTGTGCTTCCACTGTTGTAAGCTCCTTGGAGTTTCAGGTTGAGTGTTTTCTAAAAGCACTTTTTGACAACTGCTGATGTAAAAAGGGCTTTATAAATGGGGTGCACATAACTTTTTTGGTCTGGTTCTCAGGGGAGCACCAGGAGATGCGGTTTGGTACTCACCCTTTAACAGCAGGATCTGCATATGTGCTGTCCCCCTCATTGTCACCCGCACTGTACTCCTTGCTGCCATTCTCACTCCTCAGTTTCAAAGATGGTAGAAGATGATCCACTTGCTGCCCCCTAGTTGATCCTGCGAAAAGCTGTTTGCATCCAAAGGTCAACAGCTGGCTTTGGGTCAAATATTTCTGTAGTCATCTTTGACAAGTGGATGTGCATCAGGGCTGAGAGGCGAGTCTGTGACAGGCGGGATCTGTATTTGTTTTTTATTAAATTGAGATGTGAAAATCCCCCCTTACAAGCTGCACTGCTCAAAGGCAGTGTAACAGACAAAATAATTACCTTGTGGATGTTGTAGTAGCAATCTGCGTTGCTTGTATTCACCATGTTCACCAAATCATACAGAGAGGAGGCTGCCAAATATTTTCCTGCTTGTTTTAAGCGCATCCATTCTCTTACAGTGGAGTCTCTGTCAAGAGACAATGTGGCCTCATATTTCTGAATAATATTGCTAAGTGATGTATTCCCAAAATGGTGGAGGTCTTGCATTTCTTGTGGCCAAGTTGAAGGATCAAAAATAAAAATGTATCACATGACTTGAGTGATTCATATCTGGTTTCAAACTGCTGAAATAAAACTCTCAAAACATTAACTTTGTCCCTGTCAGCATTTGCACTGGAAACAGTATCTTTCCTGTACTTGCCCTCACTATCAAGCAAGAATGTGAATTGTCCAATGGCTTACATGAGTTCATTTTTACATTCACCTATGGTTAGCTTCTCCTGCTAAAACCTGTGGGATGTGAGCTGCAAAATGTTGTCAATGTCAAGCATGTTACCGAGAAAACACTGAAAACGCTCTGTGCAAATTTCCTGGAGATCCCAGTCATCAGTTGAATTTTAATGGTAGGTAATAACCTCAATATTTTTAACAGTGCCTCCATGCAGACCATCTAATATCGTGAAACTTTCCAAGGTTCAAAAAGGCAATGTCATTTTCATCACAAATCTTCTGTTTTTTGCACTAACTTTTTGTAGATAAAGTTTCAGCAACCTGACAACGGAGCGATTAAATGTCTCACAGTATGGATCCAAGCGATCAGCTGACTGATTTAGGCCACGCATGTGCACCAGTTATGTGCACCCCTGTTTATAAATAACTTTGATTGATTGATTGATTGATGGAGAAAAGCTATTCATATCAATGCATTGAAGAGCATCTGCTTGTCCTTATTCCCATGATTGCAGATTGCAAGCTGCCACATAGCAAATAAAAGAACCCCCCCCCCAAAGAGCAGTGGTGTCGTGTGATCTTATAGCAGTCCCGAAATCATTACAATGTTGTTATACAGTCAAGGACATCTACGTGTTAGGTAATTAGCATGTTGCTATAACATTCAGATGGTGACCAATATTCCAAGATATATATTGCTCACTCATTGAAATACATACAGTCATCTACGTATTGTAACACACCCTGAAAAAAGTTGGCCACGTTAGCTACAGCCAGCAACGTGACACAGCAGGGTAAATAGTGACAGCAGGGTAAAACATGTCGTTATCCCATGGACTAACATTAGCTAACGGCATGTCACTATCATAGAAAAGTTATGTTCATTTTGATTGGTGAGAGTAATGTACAGTTTGTTATGGAAATAATTGGACACTGACACAGGTTTGTTATTTTGGCTGTTGACCAAAATACATAGTCAAGTTACAGTAAGATAATGAATATGGGCTTAAAGTGCAGACTCTACGCTTTAATTTGAGGGTATTAATATCCAAATTGGATGAAGAGTTTAGGAATTACTGCTCTTTAATATGTAGCCCCCTCTTTTTCAAGGGACCCAAAGTAATTGGACAATTGACTCAAAACTGGTCAGATGTGGGCTATTCCTTCGTTATTTCTTCATCAATTAAGCAGGTAAAAGATCTGGAGTGGATTCCAGGTGTGGCATTCACATTTGGAAGATGTTGCTGTGAACCCACAACATGCAGTCAAAGAGCTCTCAATAAAAGTGAAACATGCCATCCTTTGGCTGCACAAAAAAAATCCATCAGAGAGATAGCAGGAACATTAGGAGTGGCTAAATCAACAGTTTGGAACATTCTGAGAAAAAAAAAAGAATGCACTGGTGAGCTCTGCTACACAAAAAGGCCTGGATGTCCATGGAAGACAACAGTGGTGGATGATCTTAGGATCCTTTCCATGGTAAAGAAAAACCCCTTCACAACTTCCAGCCAAGTGAAGAACATTCTCCAGGTGGTACTGTAGGCATATCATTATCCAAGTCTACCATGAAGAGACGACTTCATGAGAGCAAATACAGAGGGGCCACCACAAGGTGCAAACCATTCATAAGCCACAAGAAAAGAAAGGCCAGATTAGCCAAAAAACATCTAAAAAAGCCAGCCAAATTCTGGAACAGCATTCTTTGGACAGATGAAACAAAGATCAACCTGTACCAGAATGATGGGAACAAAAAAGTATGGAGAAGGTTTGGGACGACTCATGATCCGAAGCATACCACATCATCTGTAAAACACGGTGGAGGCATGGTGATGGCATGGGCATGCATGGCTTCCAATGGCACTGGGTCACTAGTGTTTATTGATGATGTGACAGAAGACAGAAGCAGCCAGATGAATTCTGAAGTGTACAGGGATATTTTGCCTCCTCAGATTCAGCCAAATTCAGCAATGTTGATTGGACAGCACTTCACTTTATGATGACCCAAAACATACTGCGGAAGCAACCCAGACGTTTTTTAAGGCAAAGAAGTGGAATATTCTGCCGTGGCCGAGTCAATCAACCGGTTCTTACCCCGATCAAGCATGTATTTCACTTGCTGAAGACAACAATTACGGCAGAAAGACCCATGAACAAACAACAACTGAAGACAGCTGCACTAAAGGCCTGGGAAAGCAACACAGAGGAAACCCAGCGTTTGAGGATGTCCATGCATTCCAGACTTCAAGCAGTCATTGCCTGCAAAGGATTCTTGACAAAGTATTAAAAATGAACATTTTATTTATGATTGTGTTAATTTGTCCAATTACATTTGAGCCCCTGAAATAAGGGGACTGTGTATGAAAATGGTTGCAATTCCTTTTCATACGATATTTTTGTTCAACCCCATGAATTAAAGCTGAAAGTCTATTGCATCTCGGTTGTTTCATTTCAAATCCATTGTGGTGGCGTACAGAGCCAAAATTAGGAAAATTGTGTCAGTGTCCAAATATTTCCAAACCTATCTGTAACTTAGACATTGTTATTAGCTACAGTAGTTTGCTAGTTAGCTTAGCAATCAGGTGGAAAATCCTGAGTCTAGAGTAAGAGTGTAACATCACTTTGACATGAATTGTATGGTCCCATGACCATATTTCGTGAGCACCTTCTTGATTTTATTGAAGTACCGACCTAAAATACTTCCCCGAGTTGGTTAATGAGAAGAGATTAAGAGGAGACAAAATCGCAGTGCCGGCAATTATCTTTATTCATACAGATATATCTGGAGACAGTGTGGCATTCAGTCCAACAGAGTCTAACACAATCACAGCACAGACAGTTCTTATAGCATGAGCCCCCTACCCTAAATTTT
>JACXGI010004858.1:0-50827 GCA_016801175.1 Esox masquinongy
AATTCACCATTTGAAGTCCATGAAGTCAAATCTTTAGACCTGTGCATTCTATTAAGAATATATTCAACATTCTTCCTACGCTTCGCAGGCACATTATCCAAAATGTCATCAACAAGGTTAACATTTCGGTCAACAGTTTGCTTAGTCTCAGTCATGTTTACTACATCAGGCCCAGTGTCAGACCCGGGTAGACTTAAAGTCAGTGTATGTGTGTCAAGCTCCCCCTGTCTCACAACAGTCAAAAATCTTTGTAAAATGGCAGAGTATCTTTTAGCTTTCTCAGGTAAATCCATATCAGGCTTCAACAGTATATTGAGAATCGACGAGTCCAAATCATTTTCAACAGATTGTCTTACATTGGTGCTAGAGGTTTTGGTTTCTCACAGTTTTTCTAACTGATGTTGTGGCACCAGAAACATTTTCTAAGCATGATCCATTTTGTTTAACCGTGTCTCGATGCAATTAGACTGGTTAGGAATGGAACTGCAACGCTTAGTAACGGTAGTAGAAAACCTCCAGATTGGTTGATCGTTTTTCTTTTCTTTGCGACTGAAGTGTTCTTTCTAGACATGTATATAATTTTGGCTTTTTGTCTCTTTACTTTTCGGAGCTGCGATTCTGTTAAGGGTATATTTTCGCACCTTAGATTAAGAGCCATTTCACAGAGTGATAGAATGAGGTTGGTGGACGCTGATTCTAAAATAACTTTTCGTTGACTTGCCGGTGACTTAAATAACATCTTCAAAAGTGGTAAATTTCTAGGAATGCGTTTAGACATGATCAAACTTTCTTAGGAACGTACACGACAGGCCAATCCCTGAAAATAACCCCGTTCTCAGACGGTAGTCTTATGGTGTTGTAGCTTTAAAGTCAATTAGTAAATAACCAAAAGGCGGATGTGTTGCATCTTTAAAACTCTCCATGAAGAATCGAGAAAGACCGGGGTATATCTGTCTGCCTAGAATGCTAATCTGCTGATTGTCACGGGGGTTTTTAAACAAGATGAGATAGTTTGTGTTCAAGTTAATAGTTCTACTAGATTTGCCTTTAACAAACATGTTTTGGACAAGGTAAATTGCACTCAGGTTACCGTGGTGTGAATATTGTGTGAAAACTCTCTCCATCTCCAAACTCTCTGATGCACTTTAAATTAAATCGTCAATAATTAAAAGGTTTTTTTCTGATCGGTAGCAGATTATCATCACACAGCGATGTTGGTAGACCTTTTATAAAAGTAATCTCCCTCACCTTCAACATTTCGTCATACAGCGGTTGCCAACATGAATAAACCCAGACGATATTCTGAATTTCTCTGGAGAAAACAACGTCAGCATTATCCAACAACATCTTCACAAAATAAGTTTTACCCGAGTTACTGGGGCCACTATTGACACAGCTGAATGGGTGTTGAAGTCGTGGGTCAAAACCGCTATCCATCCTAGAATGTGATTTAGTACCCATAAGGCCTTGTGCTGTAATCAGGGAGCAGTATACGCTTGTTGTACACAACTCTGAAAAGCTTAGACACTACTCGGTTTTTCAATGTGAATGTTCTTTTATCTCTCTCAACTGTGTCTGCATTAGCAAGGACGTGATCATCATCGCCACCCTCGCCTCGTACAAAGTTATCAACCAGTCGTGTTAGTGTCTCCAAATTAACAATGGTTGTGTTGTAGCTGTTGAGTGTAATGCCTTTTGCTTTGACACAGGTCAGACCTTTAACAGTTTTGTAACCGTATGTCTTTGGCCCACCACTAACAAATTGAGCGGTGCTGTCACCACCTGGCAACTCATCGGTTAATTCACCCAAGAATGGCCCCAGTGGGGGTACCCAATCCCCATGGCGTGTGACAAAGATCACTGAATCAGTGTCTGTGTAGAGTACACGTCTATCCAACGTCTTCAAGAGTGAGTACAACTCGAGTCTAAGCTGTTGTGAACGCGGCAATAAAAATGTTGCCGTTACGTGGTTTGATTGGTGTCTGTTTTGTGTAACGCCACTGTACCATCGCAACTGTCTGAGATGAAAGAGAAATAGCCAACTTCTATTTCACTGGAAAAAAGGTAGTGGCTAAACCAGAGGTGTCAAATCGGTTCCACGGAGGGCCGAGTGTCTGCAGGTTTTCGCTCTCACCTAGTACTTGATTGATTAATTAGGTCACTAATTGGTTAGTTTCTACCCTCAACTGGTTGTTTAGGTCTGAACTGGGAACCAATTTAAAGGAAAAACCAAAAACCTGCAGACACTCGGCCCTCCATGGAACCGGTTTGACACCCCTGGGCTAAACTCTTCCGGATCTGTAATTAGCATCGTGTTCATAAGGTTAGACCGCTCACCCATCTTACCCCAAAGACTATTCATGGCCAATTTAGCCAAAGATCGCCTAGCACTGTTTACAACAATGTTTTCCTTGTCAGGCTGCACACCCTCCTTTTCATGATATTCACGGATATACTGGTCTTTGGCATCATCGTCAACCACAGATGGCGGGAACCCGCTAGCTTCCTGCTTGTGCTTCAGGAATGTTCTCATGTAATCTGCAAAAAGATTATCTGATGTCCTGGTGAAATCCCACACTTCGAATATTTTCACAATGCGATAACCTTTCTCAACAGCCTTAACCAGCTCAATAGAAACCCAGGTACCAGTTAAAGATCTTTCTGAATCAGTATGTGAACAATCAGTTACCTGGTTTTCAGACTCTGCACATAATCTACACAAGGGAAAGAACAGCTTACCGCCGACCCTGTGCGGGATGGACACACCGTAGCCTTACCAATACCAAAGTAGGTGTCTAGCGGTTTGAAATCTCGAAAGATTATGTCTGGATGCCCAATCGGATAAGTCTTTGTCTTGTTGCAGAATGGGTAAAGACTAAAGACATCGTTATACTGAATAGTCTCCCCTTCTCGAGCCGTAAACTTCAAATGAATTGAGTTGGTACGACCGCCAAAAAGAGCATCCCTAGGGTCAAGGCGCTCTGGAGCATCAAAGGTCTTCAAGAAAGCTTTGACATCTGTGGATGTGTTTTTAAGCTGATTCCACTCACAGTCCCATATGTATTGAACATGTACGTTGTGTTGTTCTTTTCAAGCCTCAAACTTTGTCAGCCATTGTTGGTGCATCAACCCGTACTGAATCTTTGTCACCGGATGGATGCTTGCTGAACAATGACACTTTGGGTGACCGTGCCAGAAACAGCCTAGAAATTCATAGACTGCACACCACATCGCGTTCAGCATATCCATCAACATAGCAGGCACCGATTTTCACTTCACCCCTGTTCAGGGCATGGTGTATTGATATGTTCTCATCAGAGGCCACATATTCAAGCCACTGGATTGAGCTTTTTGAGAATGTCTTCTGACAACGATTGCAGTTGTCTGAGGGGACCAATGGAATGGTGTCCTAGGTGAGAAATCTGTTGCAAAAGACTTTCATGCAAGCCGAAGCAATCGTAATTGACCGGAATGGGTCAGCACCACCACACTCCAAGAACTCGAGTCTGTAGCGCATACAACCCTCTCTCAAGATGACCACATCATTCACACAGTAAGCCTTTATTTCATCCTGCATGACAAAGGGGTCTGCGGACACAGTTGCATACCATTGCAAAAACTCTTCTTTTTCTTTAGCCATCATGGTATTCACACCGTAGTAATGCGGTTCCGGATGGGGGCCAACATAGTTCTCATTCTCCTTGACGTTAAACGTGTAAGGAAAGTAGCCTTTTTCGAATCCTTAAAACCCATAGCACGTGGCAAGGCCGCCAGCTTCATCGGTAGGAAGCAATGACTATCAATGTATCTCTGATTGTATGTGCTGTCTGTAAAAATCATGAGCTTGCTACCATTAGCAATAAGTCTTGTGCCAATACCATTGTTAGCAAGGTACTGCATCAAGATGTAACCATCGAAACCTTTAGAGTTGTGTGCTATAAATGTGTAGTCATTAAATTTCGGTTGCCTAAACTTTTGGAAAAAAGCAGTGACACAACCATCTCCGGCTGAACACCACATTTCATTATCAAAGCTTATTGCGCACACAAAATTTGCAGTGTGTACACCGTTCACCGGATTGGCAATTGTCTCAAAATCATAAAATATGTAACGCACACCGGGGTCCTCAGGTTTAGACAGTTTTATGAAACACTGATGGTTCGTTTCAACTGCCAGACCCACGTTACAACTAGGACACATGTTAGCCGTGCACTTGTGTGCTTTTTAGTTGGTAATACTAACGTTGTAGTGACGGCCGCAATCGACACAGTATTTCTTCTGGTCACACCTGCTAACCCAACGACCCACATTTTTGTGTTGCTTCAAGCGTTTATGCTGTCTATAACAAAAGTCAGAATAACATATCCGCTTACAGTCTGGGCACTGCTTTGTGTTACGGGATCGGGTATGACTAATCTTCATGAAGACAGACACTTCAGCTATGTTTACAGCCATGATCACCACGGGTGTTAAAACCTGTATAATACCACTCACAAACATATGACACCCAAAAAACCCTTCAGGATTCACAATGTCATAGAAATGGTTATCGTGTAAGTACATAAAGACGGTTCTAGGGTGGGTGGCCTCGCTGTTTTGAAACTTGGTAAAGTGACCATCCCGTGTTCGATGAAAGACAACAATTATACACCCAGACATTTCTTCAAACCGAACAATATCTGTGAATGCCACACAATCATCTAACGCTAAACCAGATCCCATATGTAACTCACGACCACTAACCAGGGCCTCAGCATGTGTACTGTGGGTTCAACATACCCATCAAACAAACAGAAAAACATGTAGAATCATTATTCACAGCTACATATAAATGCCTTCTTTTTTTATTGATAACCTGCTCTATCAACAGTGTTTGAGCTTTACGTCGCGGGGCACCACCCTCACGGTTGTTGACAGTTTGCACCACCAGCTCTAGTGATTCATCAATCATAATCTCAGCATTACTCTGCATAACACTTTCAAGTAAATTACCAAACGTGCGTTCATTATATTCATCCGCTCTCATGGTCACATGTACGGGGGATATCAGAGATTCACCAATCAACTCAATCTGCAAACGATCACCAAGCCCGTGTACAAAGTCTGAAGCTCCAACAATCGAAGTATCCAAGCCTGCCATAACGATTGCATAGAATGTGCCAAAATCCCCAACATCACCGGTATTTTGTAAATTTAACAACTGTCGTAATTCAACGTCGTCAAACGCATTATGTTGTATAACTCTAACATCGCTATCATTGCAATGAGTTTGCATCAGAGAGCTCGGAGGAGAGTCAACTAGATCATGTGAAAAACGGGGGCTACTAAGCTCGGTTAACAATCCTTGCATCTGAGGATTATTGTGTGCATCGCTGTGTAACAAAATATCGGCCGGCTGATTAGAATTTTGGGGTGTGTTCTGTTGATTATGTGTAGATGTTGTTGGTTGTTCCGTGTCTGGTCTGTTGTTAGCAATATCTTTCGCCATTTCTCTAGCTTAACGTGAATAACGATCCACTTACAGGTTAAAATATTCTAACTCAAACATACGTATACATACATCAATATTCTGATGAGTTGACGGTAAAATATGTATTACCTTCAGCTTTCAAGCATGAAAGAAAACAATGAAACAAAAATCCCCTGACGCTGTGCAGCCACATGTTGGGGTGTCCGTAACTGAAGCCATTATGGTGATGTACTCTGCATCATCACCGGGGGTTCCTCAATCTGTTGTTTGGTAAATAGAGTACAAAGGTTCAGCTGTATGCATATTGTCGTAATTGTTAATAACATTTTAGTACAAGACTGTAAATAATTAGACTTACACAAAAAGTATCTGCTCAGGTTGTGTAAGATCACAACAGCCCAGTCCAACTGACACTGATGTTGGTCACTTGGTCTGAAATAAATACAAAGAGGGTTAACAAGCGTATACGGATAATTAAAGCTGATAAACAATAATGTAAATAGTCTACTTACCAAGATTTGAAGGCCCAAAAATGTGTTTACCAAACATGGCTGGGTTTAATTCCGCTCAACCTAAACCAGAGATTTAAACAGACCATATGAAAGACAGATAAAACCGCATGGATTGCTCAATCGTAAAATTGATTTACACATTCTTAAAAAATTCCAATGTGTCGGTTGTTAGCGTTTGAAATTGCAACACAATTCAAATCAATTACTTCAAATAAAATAACTTGTACTTACTACGTAAACGGCATACTCCGCGCTGGAAGCAACATCTGTCTTCTGTGGAAGCCGCGTATTTAATATTGTCTTTACATCGCAGCCGGGGCGCCTCCAGCAGGTCACGCCTCTTAACTTTGTCATTGGTTACACGTCATCGTTCTTCACGTTAGAACTATACCGGACACAATGATTAAAATTGTGGATAAAGCTTAACTACCTAGTTCAGATAGTTGTTGACGTTTGACAACCAGATATATTGATACTTCCTGTCTGGTAGAAACACCGTTCTCGTTAGTTATCGCGGCTCAGCCGTGACATCACGTCATTTAATTTTATCTATTCACGGCAAACTCATCCGCTTACATATAAATGCTGGCTATTGTCACCATATTGCCATTAATCTCTTCAACATTTAACAAACACAAGTCCATAATATAGCAATCAAAAATCGGATTTCACAAGTTGCTTCAAGTCATTACGAGAATGCAGCACATCTTCCCCGGAAGTCCCAGCATCCGCCCACACTAACACAGACAGGTATTCTCAAACTCGCAAATACTACAGTTTGTAACCATTGTTGCCTGTTAAACATTTCTACCAATGTGAAGAAAACAATCTCGCGTTGATTCCCGTTGTACAATTTCACAAGACGCCATTTTTATTTAAAAAATCACCATTGCTCATACATACACATGTACCAAAATCATTGTTTTTATTTTTAACAATATTTTAAACCCAACCACGATACAATCAACCTAGTCATAATGTGTGGTCGGCCCAGGGATTGATTGTTCCTTCAAAATAATAGCATTGCACATGCGAAGTTTGTTTACTGTCGTGCTTTGTTGGACTACAAACCTTGTGTGAAACACGGATGTTTTTCAAACTGCATATACTACAGTTTGTACTAGTGGTTAATTAGGGACCATTACTCTGGGCAGATCTAATCTTAAGGCCCATCTCTTGTTAAAATGAAAAATGGGCTGAAACTCTCCAAAATCGTAAGTCCCGACCCCTTCTTTATATCTTACACAAAAAGCATGTTTCCCACATGTAATTCTGTGCTTGTGGAAAAACACAATACTACATGCACATTGTAAAACATGGAAGGTTAACACCCACTGGTTGTAGGGCATCTGTTGTACCACTTGTCAGAACATAAAATGCGGCGGGGGATATAGCATTGCTGAACCCTGGTGCCCTTTTGTAAAACACCAAACATCTTGCCGCTGATCTAGCACTTATTTATTGCCTGGTAATTTAACATTCCGGAACCCTAAGACTCCCATTGTTAAACATCAAACATATCGCACCTGTTATAACACTCGTCCGGGGTGCTTATCAGTCGTTGTAAAACATCAAACATGGACACAACAATGCAATCATAAATTACAAAATCACCGGACATGCATACGTCATTCCGGAAATCCCGCCCTAACACACGTCAAACAGGAAGTCCATATGTCACACCGGATGTCCCGCCCACCTGTCAAATCAATCTGGAAGCCCCGCCCATAAATCATCAAAGTGACACATTATGCGCTACATTTACTATTGATGACCATTTTAGACGCCAAAATGTCAAGGTAGTGACAGGCGGATTTGAAAACTCTGTTCTCAGAGGGTTAATAATGCCTTTATTTACATGATTATTCACTATTTCACTAAAGATGGTGAAAAATAATGAATTCCGATTCTTGCATATTTAGTAATGGACAAATACGATCAGTGAAAAACACCTTTATGAAGATTATGTTGTGCTTGTTTGGCTAATTACTGTTTACGTGCGCAGCCATTTTTGTTTTCATTCCACTGAATTCTGGGACCAAATGTCTTGCGATCAAAGTTGGTTGAACAATTCACCAATCTGACTGGAAATTCAAATCTTGATTACCTTCCTGTCTCTGAGTCACTCATCTTGTCACCTGTATCTGACTTTGTTTGATAAACAATCTTTAACAGACAAGTTGCAAATCGTGAAATACCACATGTGCGACAGACCAGGTATCATGTAATGTTTGGTTTATCAGTCTTTTTTCTTTACTGGCAGGCAAGTAAGATAGGTAATGTTCTAGTCTATAATCTGTCATTTGCAACATCAATAATAACGAAATATAATTAAATTGAACAAAATAGTAAGGTAGAGGATAATTGGGAACGGGGTTGTATTTTTTAACTACATCAGAAATTTCAGAAATGGTAATTAATGACACGCTAGTTAACATTTTATGCCGCTAATAATTGCAAAATATTGACGACTTGATAAAGTTATTATTTGGTATACAAGAAGATATTTTTCGAAACTGCTGCTGACCAGAGGCCTTCTTTGCTGGCCTAGTGATGTCAGAATCAGAAAAGTATATTTTTATGATTTAATATATATTTTCATTAACGCTAGATGTATTTTACAAAGTTCGTTCTCATCAGTCTACTGACGTAGTTTCATTGCTTTTCTCTCCCTCGGTTGTGCTGTTTCCAGTGCAGCTGCGATAAATCAGAGCTTTTATCCAATCAGATTTTCCAAATGTGCTTTCTCCGGGTGAAAATCTATCCTGAGGCCTGTAGAATTTCGAGTGAATCCCATCTTCTGTTGAAGCAAATTGGGAGGAGATTGTTGATTGTCATATTCTTCAACCAACCCGATTTCGAGTTCGCCATAATGAGCCTGTTCTTTGGCACGTAGCAGTCTTCTAGCTTGCCTTGTTGCCTACGTGCGCATTTTTCAGGTGGTGTGATCAGAGAGCCAGCTACCTAACTGAGGTAAAACTAGTTAGGACGTAATGTAGGAACATCTAAGATTTATTTTAACTTATTGTGTGGTTGAGATTTCGTGAGGTTGAGATTTTTTAGATGTAGTGCTTTCCGCTAGATTTTTTTGTTTAGATGTGTACTGAGCCCTGTTGTCTTTTTAATGCAGAATGGAGGACAAGAAATGCAATTATTAGCTTGGCGTCCATCGTGCTGAAGTTACTAATTGTTATTTGTAAGTTGGATAAAGTGCCCCACTTTGGAAATCAAATGCCCGTCCAACATGTTTGTTTTGGTTACTGACCTGTATCTACTTGACAGGTAAGCAGGTTAGGACTGTAACCAGCTAATAGTTCGTTTTAACCAGCAAGGTAGTAGATAAATGTAGCTGCCATGTACAAAAGTTGTCCAGGGGCTAATGACTTTCAAGAGGGGAGGATTTCTTTGTCATTTAAATGACGTTATATGGGCTTAGAAAATACATTGACATGCGGATATAGGGGTGTACCGAATTCGATTCTACTTAGAAAATGTTTAGGTTCGATTTCGAACTGCAAAATTTAAGGAGTTTGCGATTCTGTGATTATGTAACCGCACGTCATTGATTGTGGCCTGCTGTTACCACCTCCACAATATCCATGCAAATGATTGTGTACGGTTCATGTAATGGAGTTGGCATTAAACGAATTGCACTAATGAAACCGTTCAAAACAACTATACCGCTCTATACTTGCAGGCCTATTATTTATTTAACTTTGGTAGCAACAGTAAGATCTACATTAGAGATTAGTCAGCAACAATAAGACTTCCGATTTTCATATGCTGCCTTCAAAATAAAGGTCTTTGGTGTGTCTATAATTTGTGTTGTGTAGGCTACATTTTCAAAGGAAAAACTATGGGGAGGAAATTATAAATGAAACAAAATTACAATTTCAATAATACTTTACATAGGTTAAACAATATTATAAGGTGGAGCACACAGAAATGGTTAGAGCGTATGTAAGCTAATGTAGATAACATTATCTAATATAAAAAAATCCTATTTTGATCTTATTGTTTTTTATTTTCTTATGCTCATTTGCTTTGGAGATTGATTGTGTAATACATCCAACCACACTAGATGTGTTTACATTGCACCTTAGCCTAGGGCTAAGAGCATCCTAAGCCCTGGGCTAAGGGCCTCCTAAGCTCAGGGCTAAGCAAGTGTTCACACGTGCATATTTTGAAGTGGGAAAGCACCACCCTTAGCCTAGGGCTAGCTGGCCATGCTCTTGAGCAGGGTTAGCACCAACTTTTCAGGGCTAGCCCCAGAAAAACGGTGACTAAAGTGTGAAACGGGGTCATGAACAAAACCATAGAAAGTTTAATGTACTGACCCGCCGAGGCATGGACTCTACAAGACCCCTGAAGGTGACCTGTGGTACCTGGCACCAAGACATTAGCCGCAAATCCTTCAAGTCCTGTAAGTTGCGAGGTGGATTTGCCGTGGATCGGAAATGTTGGTCCAGCACATCCCACATATGCTCAATTGAATTGAGATCTTGGAAATTTGGAGGCCTGGGCAACACCTTGAACAATTTTCATGTTCCTCAAACCATTCCCGAACAATGTGTGCAGTGTGGCAGAGGGCATTATCCTGCTGAAAGAGGCCACTGCCATCAGGGAATACCATTGCCATGAAGCGGTGTACCTGATCTGCTACGATGTTTAGGTAGGTGGCACGTGTCAAATTGATGTTCACATGAATGCCCGGACCCAGGGTTTCCCAGCAGAACATTGCCCAGAGCATCACACTCCCTCCACCGGCTTGTCGTCTTCCTACAGTGCATCCTGGTGCCATCACTTCCCCACGGAATCAGCGCACACGTACGCTGACGTCCATGTGATGTAAAAGAATACGAGACTTATCAGGCCAGACGACCTTCTTCCACTGCTCCCAGGTCCAGTTCACATGCTCATTGTAGGTGCTTTCAATGGTGGACAGGGGTCATTATGGGCACTGACCGGTCTGTGGTTGTGCAGCACTAAACTGCATCTAAATGTAGCCAGTGTAAATCTAAATAGTGGGTTGCTGGTCTATGATCCCATAGTTTTACCATCTAATATTGTTCTCTTGATTAACGTACCAAGGACAATTACTGCTACGATAGGCTTCTGTATAAAACACATCAGCCCCTCTTATCTGATCAGCTGCTGGGTGTGCGGGCATTTACCCCTCTGAATCACACCTAAGCTTGTCAAGTTATTGTCCTTTGATGTTAAAGCTTAGATGTTTTTAGATTCTGTCCACTTTTGATCCATTAACAAAATTAATGCAACCGGTAGTCAGGGAAGTATATTTAGCATGAGTCCAAGATGTTGATCTTCCATAGTTTTTACATGTTCTCCAATAATTACAAAGTTAAGTCTTTTATGCCAATATACAGGAGGCGGTCAGTGGTCATAGCCAACTATTACACAGTCCATTATCCTCCAGCACATCCCCTCCAGTATCTGGCTGTCTTCCAATCACATAAGTGTATTCTATATCCTAATTTTTTATGGCCTGGTAGTGTCCCCTCTTGAGTTCTTGGCTCCACACTCTAATCAGGTTGTGTGGGGCCCCTCAATAGTGGATACCAACTGTTTGTGGTACCTCATATAGCACAAGATAACAAAGTACCACTCCACTGTGTTGTGTTCTTAAACGAGAATAGAACTAAAATACACGTGTATCATCAGGTAAAGACAGGCTTTCTCACAATGGTATGTTCCAACCTACGGTCCATGGGTCTATTCATAGAGATTATGACAGTCACATGGAAAACTCCTATCAGGAGGTATGGACAGGGTGTTTGGGGCCCATCAGTAACGGACCCAGCGCCACATCCCACCTATTGTTCTTTGCTTAGAGTTGGTCAGCACTTTGTGTTGTGTTAAGTTTCTCATGCCCATATTCTATCAATGTGTTTAGAATTGGGTTCAGGTGGGGCCTGTAAACATTAGATTTCCTGAAATATGCTTAGCCACAACCAAGTACTTAGTCTCTACTGAATTATTCCCATATTCAACCAAATGCATAAGGTAGGGTACTTTAATAGGCAATGGCATAGATGTTGTTTGTTAATTCCACTACTAGAATATGCTTTGGTGGAAACATGAATGCTTAGCTTATTAGCAACAACATCAAATAATGACAACTTGCCATGCTAGAAGCAAAGTGTTAGCTGGTGGATTCACACAACAGAGTTAGGGGAGACATGGCAAGCATTCTCGTTTGATGGAGTTTTGTAGTGAGACAGGGGTGCGGGATGCAAGGAGAGATATTCCAATTTACTCACATCCGTTATAGCCTTACTCCATCTAAAGTTATTCTGATGACATGAACAGTATAACAAACTGTTTTATTAGTAATTTGCCTTTTAGATATGGTGCCATGTTTTCCAGCCTCAGCAGCTAATCCATGCTCTGTAGCTAAATTAATCCACTGTTTTCATTTGTACAATGACTTGCTACTATAGGCAAATATTTAGTGGAATGCAACGTTGCCATGATTATTTCATTAAAAAAAACTAGCTTGCAGAGTCAATAAAAAATAGCTAACGACGGTAACATTAGGGATAAATGCTAACGACGTTAGCTAGCTAGTAACTTTAGGTAACGGAAATATGTTTAACTAACCTTAGTTTAAGCTAACGTTAGTAGTTAATCTAAAATCACTCTGGTGACATGAACATTATAACATACGGTTTAGCTAATAATAATTTGACCTTTTAGAGATTATGTCATGCTTTCAAGCCTCAGTAACTAATCTTTGCTCATGTAGCAAAGTTAATTCTCTGTGTTCATTTGTACATTGACTTGCTGTTATGAGGAAATGCTTAGTGGAATGCAGCATTGACATGATTATTTTGTCAAAATAATTGCTAGAAGTGCCTCAGTCTAAGCTAGCGTTAGTTCACCTTAAATCATTCTGGTGTCATGAACTTTATAACCAATGCTTTAGCTATTAACAATTTGCCTTTGGTGGAGAGGGTGCAGTGTGTTCAAGCCTCAGTAGATAATCCATTCTCAGTAGTTCAATAATTTCTCTGTTTTTATTTGTTTCTACAATTCCACTTATAACTGAGGACTAAATTTATCAATTGCACCTTTAAATTGTAGACATGGCAGTTAAATTAAAAAGAAATCTGAATTGTAATTTAATGACAACACATGGGCATGTAGGCTATATGCCCATTCCCTACCAAAGTCAACATATTTTTACACTAAGAATAGGGAGGGTTTTTTCCAAATAAATGAAAATCTGGAAAGGTATTGTTTTTTTTGTTGTTTCTTTCAACAAGCAAAAGTTGAGTTCATTAACATGCTCAGCACTGGGAAAGACGAAATTTCCATTCAGTTATATTTACCATACAATTAGGCTACATTTATTACAATCTGAAAAATTCAAACTACTTCCTAGTTACATTGTTTGGAATTGTATTATAATACAAATTGAGGTAAATGTCCTGAAAACTACTGCAATGTAACATGCAAGTAAATTCAGTTTGGCCAAACAGTGGTGGCATAATAGCTATTACACAATATATTTTATTTTTCTCTCAGTGAGATTACATTTGGTACCCATGACCAGGGTTGTGATTTTACTTTATGTGTGAATGATGTTTCAAGTTGGCCACATGGGGGCACTATAGGAAAGGAAAAACCATAGATGTTGTATTGCTTGCAACAATGGATATAAGTTGAAAAAAATTTGCATTCTGGTTAGTAGTAGCTTCAATGCTGAAACCCGCTAAATGCTCCTTGCAGCATTATTATTATTCTTCTCCAGGGCCATTTTCAGAGGCCCATAGCTCGGTCCCCTTTAAAACTCTTCAAACTTTGCCTAATTGAAGACGGCCAAGGTCCATACTCCTCATGGTGGTGCTGTAGCACTCAGTTGAATATGGAAAAAATGAAACATCTCATGAACCGAATGTCGTAGAGTCAAGCAACCAAGTTCCAGATATGCCACTTCTCATGATGACCAAAAAAGTCTCTGGGGTCTTTCAAATCTGCCCCTTAGATTTTCCTCCATTTTGAGTTTTGTGAAAAATTGTTATCTCCGAGACCGCTGAATGGATTTGCATGCCATTTGGTGTGAAGGATCTTTGAATCATTATCTTTAAAAGTTTATATAAAGAAAGTTGATTTCTCAAACAATATGGCCAAAATCAGTGAATGAAATTGAGGTGGGCAGGTCTATGAATTTAGAACTCCATTAATCCCAAATGGAATATCAAACAGCTATGAAACGAAACATACCCGTATATGTGTCTGCCAGGAATGGATAGAAAAATTCCCATTCAGAAATACCTCTTAGGGGTGCTATAAACATCACCAATATTTCTCATGATTTTGCCGTTAATAAAAACACACTTAAACTACATCTCCTCCGAAACCGCTGAACGGATTTGGATGAAAATTGGTTTGAAGGACCATTGCACTATAGTCGTTAAAAGTTATATAAGAAAAGTTTCTCTCTAGCAATTTGGCCTTGATTTTGACTTTTGTGAAAAAAAACCTAAAACACATCTCCGAGACCGCAGAACGGATTTGCATGCCGTTTGGTGTGAAGGACCTTGGAACCATTATCTTTAAAAATTATGTAAGTTGATATCTCAAACAATATGGTCAAAATCAGCGACTGAAATTGAGGTGGGCGGGTCTATGACAATATAAGGCCATAAATCCCCATGGAAATATCCGACAACTACGAAAAGAATCATGCCCATTCACATCTCTGCCACGAATGGACAGCAGAAGTCAAGTACAGAATTACCTAATGGGGGCGCTATAAACCTCACCAATGTTTTGCGTTATTTTAACATCTTAAATGACATCTCCAAGACCGTTGAACGGATTGGCATGCCGTTTGTTGTGATGGATCTGTGGACCATTATCTTTAAAAGTCATCAAACGATGTGGCCGCAATCTGCAATTGAATTTGACATAGTTGTGGCACAATTTTTATAAGTCTATAAATCCTCAAAGGATTCTCCCAGAAAGATGCTACTTGCTTTACAGATAAACCCCAAGGCCAGGAAAGAGCCCTGAAAGGTACGAACAGCTAGCTCTCATGGTGGCTCCATAAACCTCACTGATTCTAAGAAATTCACCATAAATCAGCCAATTAAGTTAGAGACATGAAACTTTCTGGAGAGTTTAATCACTAAATGAGGAAACTGATTCACTCATTATTTGCAATTGTTTTAATCGATGGTGCTAAGGATTCTTCAGCTTTACAGACTAAACCCTTTCCCATTCAAAGTTAATGGTATTAGAAATTCAACCTGGGTTTCATATCATTTTGGCCACTGTGTGTGCGTGTGACTCTAGAGGAAGCGTATTTTAGCTGTCAGTCAGGTGGCTAGCAAGTTCATGGCTAGGTGGCTAACACAGGGTGGCTAATGCTAGGTGGCTATCGCTGGGCGGCTATCGCTGGGTGGCTAACCCATGCTGACTCATCCTATGTGGCCAACACTAGGTGGCTAACGCAAGTTTGTTTACGCTATGTGGCTAACACTAGGTGGCTAAAGCAATGTTGCTAACGCAAGGTGGCTTACACTAGGTGGCTAATGCTAGGTAGCTAACGCAAGGTGACTAACATCTTTGACACTTCGCACCTATACACAATGTAAAGGCTTTATAGCAGCTGTAAATGTCACAGATAAAGATATTTATTGAAATTCTGCCATGCAAATTTGACACAAAATTTGCTGTTGAAGTTAATCAGTACATGATGTATCTTTGATACTTAATGTAAAGCATCTCCACTTTCTTGACCCCCTACCCCATACACCCCCCCCCAACACACATTATTTTCTCTCAACACACAAAAACACATCATGGTGTGTCATAGACACTTGATTTCCATCATCTCCTCTCTCCACAACCTCCCAAACACATTCTCCTTTACACCCATATGCTCTCCTCCCTCCCTCCACACACACATTAAATTCTCTCTTCACACACAATCCACACTCACCTCCCCCCACTCCTCACCAAGACATACTCTGCTCCACACACGTATTCCTACCCTACCCTCTACTCCCTCCCTCAAAATACACTTTCTCTCGTCTCTTTTTACACACTCTTACATCCCCAAATAAAATCACACACACATTCTCCTGTCACTCAGCATACAGACATTCCAAGAAACCACACTCCTTCCCCACAAACACTGTCCTGTATCTCTACACATAACACACACACACATTCTCCACTCTATACACACATTGTTTTTGCTGGACTGCGTAAGCGGAGCTGGCCATGAAGAGCGAATGTCTCTTACTGAGTGATTGAGTGACTGTCTAACTGCCCCTAGTTAAATAGCGTAGTGGTTAGACACAGACTGCCATAGAGCGGACCAGTGCTCGAGCCTTGCTGCAGACAAAACAAATAATGCATTAGAATTTGTTCAGAATAGACAAAAATTTTGCTGGCTATAACCATCAGCAGTTACGTTATTGTAAGCCTAAAACAAAACTTTTTACGGTTATATTGTAAATATTTCTGGTGGATTTTCGATGTACGCATCCGTATATGCTTATTGGAGTAATATAGATCAAAGCCCCTAGAGACTATATGGAGGTGCACTGACTACCAGCAGGCCCTGTGGTGTAGTGGGAACATCCCTGTCTTTCAGTATTTTGACACCGGTTGGATTCCCCTCTCAGACATTCTAAATTTTGTATTTCAGAAATGTTTATCCACTTGGTACTTTTCAGCCATCGCACAACAATATACAGCAATATATATCCACTCTGTAATACCGTGAATCTCATATTTAAGAGAATAATTGTATTACGTGACCCTTTTATACTGTTAAATTCAAGCAATGAATCAAATTGGGGGGCACTACATTGTATCGCCAAAGTTGAGATTTTCAGATAGAGATAACTCTCTGCTCCTTAGAGCTGAAGTCATCAAACCTATCTCAAATCATGCTGGGTGTTGAGCAAAACAAAATTCCTGCTGCATCTATGAGCTGCATCATCTTCGTTTGCTGGTATTTTGAATAGAATAAAATGGAATCAAAACAAACTAGTCCTAGGCCGTTCATCCCATTTCCACGAAATATCACATATACCACCTGTGGATGCTCCCCATCAATAATTACTAAAATAAAATGGGATATTTCAAACAAAGCAGATGTCAAATGTCAACAATTTCCTGCATCTTACAGTTTCACAGTATGTGAAAGCGTATCTCCACAAAAGTATGTCTGATTCTCACCACATTTGGCACGCATCATTGGTATGATAACAATAATTGCAGAGTTTGGCAACAAATGGCCATTGGGGGGCGCTACAGTGTATGGTCAGACTTGAGATTTTCAAATAGCGATATCTCCGTGCTCCTTAGAGCTGAAGTCACCAAACTCATCTTAAATGGGGCTGCTTGTTGAGCCAAACAAAATTGCCTCTTGCATCTATGAGCTCTGTTACCTTCGTTTCCCTGAACTTTGAATAAATTAAAACAAATTTAAAGTGAATTAGTCCTAGGCCATTGGACGGATTTTGACAAAACTTCAATGGAAAGTTTTAGTCCTAAAAGACATTTAAGGACTAAAAGGGGCTAAAATGCCTATAAAGCCTTTATGTCAATTTCTGAGACGTTAAGATCACCTCATACACATTGCTTTGCCTATACCTCTAATGGCATAAGAAGTATGTGCCTGTTCTTACGCATGGGAGATTAGGGCTAAAATCTCATTGTGGCAGTCATGCTTTAACCTGAAAATTAGCTGAATGATGCTAGTGTGGACATCATATTAAACAGTCAGAAGGTTAATGAAGTGTCAAGTTGGTGACATTAAGCTGACTGACAAGTTGTCACCAACAGCCTTGTAGAAAGAGATGCAACATATGGGGCACTGACATGATAATTGTGTAGCTTAAAGGCCTATAATCGCCAAAAACACTTTCCCAATGTTTTTTGGGGGGTGTTACAGTGCATCATTAATCAACTACAGTCACCAAATGTATTTCAAAATATGTATCATATTCTAATTACACAAAATGTTGGACACAGACCACTGTATGTGGTCCATAAATGTCTAGAGACATAGACCAACTGTATAATCTCTTTTATCTGTATAATCACTTCATAGTTTGTTAAATTGTTTCTAATAATAATTACAATATAATCTTATAATAATAAACAATATAAACATATCACTTCAAGCAGAATAGCCAAAGAATCAAAATCAGAAACAGATTTATTACCAAGTAAGTTTTCACATATGAGGAACTCGCTTTGTTCTGGTGATGCATAACAATAAACATATAGTGCAGGGACAATAACAGGCAAGTGCAAAGTGCTAAATACAGTACAATTAAGTGACACGTTTCACATATGAGGAACTCGCTTTGTTCTGGTGATGCATAACAATAAACATATAGTGCAGGGACAATAACAGGCAAGTGCAAAGTGCTAAATACAGTACAATTAAGTGACACGTTAATAATAGAAGATAGGATAGAAAAAGTGTTTAATGAATAAGAATGAAGTTCTATATAATTGTTTGTTGTCAGTGGGTGGCAGGATTATAGTAAGTGTCAGTGAGGGACTTGGGCCATGTTGTTGAAGCCAGCAGCAGTCGGGAAGAAATTGTAATTGTGCTGTCAGCTTTTGGTTCTGATGGACCTCAGGTTCCTGCCGGATGGCAGTGTATCAAAGAATTTATGCAGAGTGTGGGAGCAGTCAGCCACAATATTTCTTGCCCGCCTCTGGGCCCTGGAGGCATGCAGGTCTTGGAGGGATGGCAAGCTACAGTCAATCACTTTATCTGCCGAGGGAATGATACGCTGCAGTATGCCCTTATCCTTGGCAGTGGCAGTAGCAGCGTACCAGATGGTGATGGAGGTGGTGAGGGTAGGATGTAGATATGATGTCAGTGTAGAAGTGCACCAACATTGTTTTTGGTAGGTTGTACTTCTTGAGCTGCCGCAGGATGTACATCCTCTGATGCACCTTCTTGGTGAGGGCGCCTGTTGTTCAGCTCACACTTGAGGTCCTCGGCAGAACGGGACTGATAGTAGCTTAATGTTCACAACCTAAATCTGAAACACATGAAAGTAGAACAATGGGAATTATGCAGGTGTGCTCAATAATTTGATTCCAGTTAATGAGAACAGTACAACTGTAACTTGGACGAAGTTGATACTTACACTTGATAAGATTACTGAATCGGTCCTTTAGCAGGTGTTCAAGATGACCAGCCATGTCTTAGAAACTGGCTATTGTTTTGATCAGGCAAAAATATATTGATCAAATAAATATATTGTATGAATAACCTCTGGATGATTTGTGCTGCTTGTTCTTTTCATGGTTTATCCATGTAGGAAAAAAACTGGACAAGGTGATTAAAAAAAAATACATAAAGATGGAGATTAACTTTATCTTGCCTAGTACATATTCACAAGACCAAAGTAATTCATTAATTGCCTTTCCAAATAAATGATTGAATGAATAAACAAACAGATGGTTGTAACATTGTGAACCAATATAAATGAATACAAAACTCATATGGCTATAAGGTAGTTGACCACAACAAATATACTAATTAACTTATAAAACTCGGCTACACACTCATATACAGCTCTGGAAAAAATTAAGGGACCACTCCTAATTTTTCTTAAATCAGCATCTCTACATGTATGGCAGCCATTGCATTCCAGTGTCTGTTAAATTCCAACACAGGCACATCTCATTTTACTTAATGAGGTACCGATTAGGTACAAAGTATAAAAACCATTGTTGTGGTCATCACTATCCTCTTGCAATAGGACCAGCTGGGTGGCAAAAACAGTGCAAGTAGTACCTCAAATGTAATTTGAATAAAAAAAATAACTATTCAGCATGACAAAAGAGTTGAAAAGAAAAGCTTTGAGTGAGGAAAAGAAGGGTTCAATTCTGGCTTTCCTGGCAGAGGGATACAGTGAGCATCAGGGTGCTTCCATCCTGAAAATTTCAAAGACGGCGGTTCAAGCAACAGACATTGGGGACAACAAAGCTACAGACTGGCAGAGGGCAAAAACGACTGTCCACTGACCGAGATGACCGTCAACTAATTCGAATGTCACTCAACAACCTGTAGGATGACATCAAGTGACCTACAAAAAGAATGGCAAACAGCAGCTGGGGTGAAGTGCACGGCGAGGACGGTTCGAAACAGGCTCCTAGGGGCAGGGCTGAAGTTGTGCAAAGCTAGAAAAAAGCCCTTCATCAATGAGAAGCAAAGAAGAGCCAGGCTGAAGTTTGTAAGGATTGGACCATAGAGGAATGGAGTAAGGTCATCTTCTCTGACGAGTCAAGTTTTCAGCTTTTCCCAACACCTCATTGTCTAATGGTTAAACGGAGACCTGGAGAGGCCTACAAGCCACAGTGTCTCGCACCCACTGTGAAATTTGGTGGAGGATCGGTGATGATCTGGGGATGCTTCAGCAAGATTGGAATCGGACAGATTTGTCTTTGTGGAGGACGCATGAATCAAGCCAAGTACAAGGTTATCCTGGAAGAACACCTGCTTCCTTCTGCTCTGACAATGTTCCCCAACTCTGAAAATTGTTTTTTTCCAGCAGGACAATGCTCCATGCCACACAGCCAGGTCAATCAAGGTGTGGATGGAGGACCACCAGATCAAGACCCTGTCATGGCCAGCCCAATCTCGAGACCTGAACCCCATTGAAAACCTCTGGAATTTGATCAAGAGGAAGATGGACGGTCACAAGCCATCAAACAAAGCCGAGCTACTTGATTGTGCCAGGAGTGGCATAAAGTCACCCAACAGCAATGTGACAGACTGGTGGAGGGCATGCCAAGACGCATGAAAGCTGTGATTAAAAATCAGGGTTATTCCACCAAATATTGATATATTCTCTCTAAAACAAATATTTCTGAACTCTTCCTAAGTTAAAACATTAGTATTTTGTTGTTGAAAAATGAATATGAATTTGTTTTCTTTGCATTATTTCAGGTCTGAAAACAATGCATCTTTTTTTGGTTATTTTGACCAGTTGTTATTTTCTACAAATAAATACTCTAAATGACAATTTTTTAATTTGGAATTTGGGAGTAATGTATTTTATAGAATAAAACAAAACTGTTCATTTTACTCAAACACATACCTATGAATAGTAAAACCAGAGAAACTGATAATTTTGCAGTGGTCTCTTAATTTTTTCCAGAACTGTATGTGCATACATTAAAAAGTTAATAGATAAATGAATAATAGAATTTCATTGTTCTATATGTTTTCTCATAAATTAATTGATTCACTGGTTTAATTGATGAAGGCATAACTTAATTGCTGTTTACAAATATATAAATAATTTGTGTGGCTTCTTACCTATGCTGAGATTGCTGGATAGGCACAGAGAGCCATCCAGAGTTTTGCTACCTTTCTGGCCCCCCCCCCCCCTCCCCCCAATAGAGGACAGAAACTATATTCACGTCCATATCATTTCATATCATATCATTTCAAGATCAAGAACATGTGTAGTGCCAATGGGCCATATGGGGGTTCTATACCAGAATATCACTTTTTTACGCTCATTACTCCTGAGCGCAAACAGATAAGCAGGCCTATAAGACGAATCACGCCACTTTTGCCGGTTGTCATGGCACCTCTATGGTAGCCTAAGCTGATTGCTCTGCTAATTTAATAGCTTTTAATTGATTTATGTATTTTTTTATGTGCAATTTTCTTGGATACCTTTTTATTTATGAGTTGCCAATCAAGTTCTGATCGTTTTTTTTCTTTCAACCTTAAAAATGTAAATGTAAAAAAAAATGTAAAAAAATGTAAAACTGAAAATGTTATTTTCTTCAGTCAGGTCAGTTGAGGTTTCACCTTATCTGCAGTTCTACAATGGACTGAAATGAAGGACATTGAGATCTACTCAAGAGAATTTCTTCATTGTTTTAAGAGGATTAAACAATCCATTAGTAAGGAGTTTTTAAAAGGACTGCTGCAACTTGGAATCCTTTAGAAAAAGGCGAAACATTGTGGAAGACTGTGGTAGGAAAATTATTCAAGAAACATCATTGTCCATAAAGTTCTGTACATTGGCCTGTTTCTACTCTAACCAACTCTACGCAATGTAGAATGTGACTGTCTTGAGCAAGTTAAACATGTCCATGTTCGATCTCTAAATCAGGCCCCTTTAAGACTGGCACTGTTTTACATGATCAGAAACGGTCACCATGGTGACCATGTCCTACTGGACTGCTTTGCCTCGTCCATAGGCCAATGCCTCTAGTGCCACCTACAGGTCAAATTTGTGATTTTCAAATTCTCATAACTTTTCCCCCGATTGTCCTAGAGACATAAAATTGGTATCATATGATGGCGAAAACAGGTGCTGAATAACTTTGACAAGGCTGTTTTTATTTCCACCAACTAGATTTTTTGCATTTTTTAATTTTCTGAAAAACCTACTTTTGAGAACTAGTCCTAGGCCGATCGTCCCATTTCCACGAAAATTCACATAAAGTATCTGTGGATACTGCCCATCAACAATTATCTAAAAAATGTGATATTTCAAAACGCAGCAGATGTCATATGTCAACAACTTCCTGCATCCTACAATTTCTCAGGAAGTGATAGCATATCTCCACAACCGTATGTCATGTTCTCACCAAATTTGATATGCATCATTAGTATGACAAGATAAGGACATGCAGTGTGTGTAACCAATTGGCCATATGCAATTATTTCAATAGTAACGGACCATTAGCACAGCCCCGGGAAACAATTAGTCACCTATTTTGTTAATGTGCAGCAGTGTCATCAGCTCATTAACCTGATGGGGATGCAATAATATCAGATGCATATAGCTCCACTTCTGATGTCATTGCTCCCTCTTCAAGGTAAAGTAGTACTTTGTCTATTTCATGCCAGGCAAGTCTCAAATGCGAAACAGGTCCAGAGGTTTTGACTTCTGAGTGCCTCATACTGCTACTTCATCTCACTTTGAAGTTTCCCCAAACTTCCAACAGTCTACACTGCCTGACCAAATAAGCGTCACTATTTGGATTTAAATAAGGCGATACATTAGAGCCTATGATTGAATAATTACTCCAATGATTAATATGTTTCAGCTGGTTACCATTTTTTTCACCCTAACCTATGCAGTGTGTAGATTCTAATTTCTTAAACAACCTTGTCAAACGTATCCCGTGGTCGTGGAAAAGATGTTACTGTGTTCAGAAGGTTGGAATTATTGGCCTGCATCAAGCAAGAAAACAACTAAGGAGATTGCTGAAATTACTGGAATTGGGTAAAACTGTCAAACGCAATATTTAAACCTGGAAGAATAGTGGTGAACTGTCAACTTTGAAGCGTCAAGATTGGACTCTGGAGCAATGGAGGAAAGTCATTTGGTCTAATGAGTCCAGATTTACCCTATTCCAGAGCAATGGGCGTGTCAGGGTGAGAAGGAAAGCGCATGAAGAAATGCACCCATCTTGCATAGTGCCCACAGTACAAGCCTCTGGAGGCAGTGTTATGATCTGGGGTTGCTTCAATTGATCAGGTCTAAACTCAGCAACTTCATGCGGCAATAAAATGAAGTCAGCTGAGTACCTGAATGTACTGAATGACCAGATTATCCCATCAATTTATTTTTTCTTCCCTGATCACATGGGCGTAATTCCAGGACTAAAAAGCCAGAATTCCTTTGTTACAAATTGTGCAAGATTGGTTCAGGGAGCATGACGAATCATTTTAATGTCGTTGGTCTGCAAAATGACAAATCACATGAAAATGTAGCCCGCAAAAACCTCTGTGGTTATACTTCTTTATACTTTACCATCCAGAAACGAGAGAATTGCGATTCATTTTAAGAATCCATTCAATTACCAACTCCTAATAAGATGTCCCAAATATCTCAGCCAGCATGGCAACTGAACATTTAGAATGGGAAAAAAATTCTAGAAAAAAATGAAAGCTAAATATTCTACTGGTAAAATGTTTAAGTTGTTTGTTGGCCACTGTGCCATCAGATGTATAAACACCTGTGTTCAGTATATTACTTTGGAATTATCAACTTTGTTGTGTCGCACCTTATTTAATGTACAAAACGTCAGTGTTAATACTTTGCATATACTATAGAAAGTTCCAAGAAAAGTCTAACTTTGACACATAAATACCTCTTCTGCAACTGCCATGTTGCGATTCTTTGTTCCTGCAACTCCTTTGGTGCAAATGGCCAGGTTATCTGAATAACGATCCAGCTGTCCCATGAACTTTGATAGCAGAGGCACTGTAGTTGTCCACAGGAACTCTGCATTAACCTGAATACAATTTGAACGGTCAGCTATCAGAACCAAGCATAATTGCTTGAAAAAATCCTGTTTGAAAGGGAATGTCAAAAACAGTTAAAGTTAAATACATTATTCTAGCGTCAATCTAACCGGTTTGTGTAGGTTTTTTGCTAGTATGTAGCAGAGCTCTAACAAAGAGCTCCTGAAATTAAACAAAATGCCATTTTACTTCACTCACTTTAAACAGTGCCAGCCACCTGTTTTGGATTTCAGAAATCATTAGCTTCACCTGAACAACTTTTTGTCTTCTGTATGAGAAAGTCTTCTCTAGTTTTTCTTTAACTACCAGGTCATTGCCCCTTATTTTTACATCGGTCAACAGAGCAACCCTTTCCTTCTCTAAGCTCTCTTTGGTTTCCCCTTTTGGGTGGTTTGGACAGAAATTGATTTCTGCCCTCCTTGTTTTTTTTATGTTCGATGCAGGCTTTCCCTGACCTTGTTTCTTATATTTCAAAGAGTTCACTCTGACTTCTGGACATCCAAGTCGGCCAAGTTTAGTTCAGATGTTTGCCATCTTGTACTTCAACAGTGTTTCCATCCATCATGGCCTGTGCAGGATGCTTTCTCTCTCAAACAAGGGTGGGTCTTTGTCAAGGCTTCAGCTGCCTCATCCAATTGGGCATCTTTAGGGTATGCTGTGTACTTGATTATTTCTTCTGCCATGCTTTCAAGAATATCTGACTTTAGTTTCGGGAGCAGGAGATAATTAAGTTCCATTTGCACTGAAATCTGCATTTCCTCTTTCAAGTTGGATCTCTGCATAGTATGAAAAGCGAGGCACCTCAAAGACATGTGGCCAAGAACAACACCTTGATGATGTTGATTTGGAAGGTGACAGAATGCCAGTATCATTGCTGTGACATGAAATGGAATCATCTGAGGCATGAGGTTGGTCTTGAATGAGTGTCATAGGAAGTGTCATAGGAAGTGTCCTCTCTGGGTATGTATATCACCTTCAAAGTACTTCTATCTGCAATTTCAGTTGTTGATGTCAGATTAATGTATTCATTATTAAAGTCCACATCCATGTACTGGTTTGATTGACCAATGAAAAAAAAAAAGATGCTGGGGGAGTGCTTGATGCCATCTGTCAAACATGGTGGAGGAAATATGATGGTCTGGGAGTGCTTTGGTGGTGGTACAGTAGGGGATGTGTACAGGGTTAAAGGGATCTTGAAGAAGAAAGGCTATCACTCTATTTTGCAACGCCATGTCATAACCTGTGGACGGCGCTTGATTGAAGACAATTTCCTCCTGCAACTTGATAATTACCCAAAGCTCAGCTCCAAACTATGCAAGACCTATTTAGGGAAGAAGCAGTCAGCTGGTATTCTGTCTATGATGGAGTGGGTTATATATGTTGATATATATATATATATATATATATATACACCATAAGGAGCGAAGTTCGCTTACCGTAAGAAACTATAAGGCCAGCTAGAGACCAGGATGGCAAACTGCCAATTCCTCCCTTGTCTGCTACAGCATATACTACGAAAACTGCAAAGAAGCGAAAGAAGACTAGCTCTCTATAGCTTGCAACCAAAAACCCAAAGCTAACGTTAGCAAGGCTAAGAATAACTTTGAACTCTGTGTTAGTTTTTATTTGGAACAGGTAATTCTATTTTTCATATTATTATTCATAACTTCATTCTCTATCAGGCATTGGTGCGAAACCACTTTCTGACCGATGAGTAATTGCAAAATGTTGTAATTGTTTTTTTTACTGAAAGTCCTACCTATGCAGCTTTAATTTAACAAGAAGTAACTTACATTATTTTCCTATCTGTTCTTGTTGATGCATTATAGACACCACATCTATTACCAGCAAAAGTGTCACTGTACACTGCGTGCACAATTATTAGGCAAGTGAGTATTCTGATCGTATCATTATTTCTATGCACATTTTCCAACTCCAAACCATATTAACTTGAATGCTCATTGGATTGAATCATTTTCAGGTAAAATTTATTGGTGTAATGGGAGAGGGTTTGGCAACAGTGAATAACACCTAATATCAAGGTGTGCATAATTATTAGGCAGCGTCATGACCTCAGGTAAAATGGGCCAAAAAAGAGATTTAACTGACACTGAAAAGTCAAAAATTGTAAAATGCTTTTCAGACGGATGCAACACTCTTGAAATAGCTAAACTATTGAGGCATGACCACCGGACAATCAAAGGTTTTGTTGTGAATAGTCAACTGGGGTGCAAAAAACGCATGGAGAAGAAAAGACGCAGATTAACTCCAAAAGACTTGAGAATAATTAAATGTGAAGCTACCAGGAACCCATTATCCTCCAGTGCCATCATATTCCAGAACTGCAAGGTGTATTGAAGTACACATTGTACTTCTGGAGTGTCCAGAAGTACAAGGTGTCAAGTGCTCAGAGACATGGCCAAGGTCAAGAAGGCTGAAACACGACCCCCACTGAATAAGATTTGAAATGTACTGTATAGATTGGGCAAAGAAATACCTGAAGACAGATTTTTCAAAGGTTTTATGGACAGATAAAATGAGTTACTCTTGATGGACCAGATGAATGGCCCGTGACTGGATCACTAATGGACACACGGCACCACTTCAGTCAGGCGCCAGCCAGGTGGAGGATGGATACTGGTATGGGCTGCTATCATTAAAGATGAGGTAGTTGGACCTTTTTGGGTTGAAGATGAACTGAAACTCAACTCCCAAACCTACTGCCAGTTTCTGGAAGATACTTTCTTCAAGCAGTGGTACAGGAAAAAGTCCTCAGCATTCAAGAAGGCCATGATCTTCATGCAGGACAATGCTCCATCACATGCATCCAAGTACTCCACTGCTTGGCTAGCCTGCAAGGGCCACAAAGATGCCCAAACAATGACCTGGCCCTCTTCCTCTCCTGACTTAAATCCTATTGAGAATTTGTGGGCCCTTCTCAAACGTGAGATTTACAGTCAGGGAAGACAATACTCCTCTTTGAACAGCATTTGGGAGGCTGTGGTTGCTGCTTCAGCGAAAGTTGATCGTGAACAGATCAAGAAACTGACAGACTCTATGGATGGAAGGCTCATGGCAGTTATTGAAAAAAGGGTGGTTATATTGGTCACTGAAAATTTTTGAAAGGACTAAAATTTTAATTAATTGTCATTTTGTGTTACTTATTTGTTACATTTCTTTAAAAATTGAGAATAAACACGAGTTGGGAAAATTATTTTTTTTATTAGTTGCCTAATAATTCTGCACTCTTATGTATTCCCCTGAGAAAGATCAAAGCTCACTTTTCCTTTGTTAAACTTTCAGGTTTAAGGTTCAATTATATTTTAGATTGTGTTTGTTCAACGGTATAACAAATCTTGAGGAATACGATTTGCCTAATAACTGTGCACGCAGTGTAAAAAGATTTGAAAAAGTCACCTTTTGGTGTCGTCTTCAAATTGCTTCCAAACACAAACCTGAATATGTAACAATTTCTAATCGACAACAAAATTGCATTGCATATCCATAGAAAGTATGCATAGTACTTAGATATAGCAAATGATGGCTGCCACCAAGAGCACTCACACTGGTTGCTTCAAACAGCCTCCTGGTTCATTCGGTTTGGCATGGTCATGTCAGTTCCATACATAAAACAGCAATGTTTTGTCCTGCCCTCTTGTTCACTACTGTTTCCTGAGTGCGACCTAAAGACTCAGAATGTTCCTTGCTTGGTATTCTAATGAGGTGTCACTGTCAGAGACAAACTCGCTTTGATTCTAAGCACATCCCTCAGATCCCCCTAAATATACACAGAAGAGACACAGGCCTCTGAACTGAGAACATCCAATGCCTCCGGGAGAATGTTACATAAATGAGCTGAAATATTCATACCTTAACATGAGGATGGCGTTTTTCTACAGTTCAAACTGAAGGAAGGGATAGCCTGGGTTTCCTGGCTACAGGGACAATACAGATTAAAAATACTGTGATTAGGTGACCAGTACCCTATTCCCTATATGGTGCATTATGTTTGACTACACCAATAGTGCAAAAACATTGCACTCTAAAGGGAATAGGGAACCATCTGATAAGAAGAAAAAATAAGAAGTCCATCAGATGACTTCTAATTATTTTGAAACAGAAGAGTGCCCACTCTCATTGTGATCTCTTGATGTGCTCAAACATACTGAATAATGGCAACCATTCATACTGATAAGCCAGGTTAGCAATGTGCAACTGAAATGTATTTTCCTTAATTTGGAATGAAAGTGTTAATCAGCAATCAGACCGCATCAATTAACCAATAATCATGTGGGATTACTAAGACAAGCAGTGTTGATTGGTAGTAGAATTTGTCCACTAACAGGACTGTGGTAGAAATTTTCTTATTCCATAGTACAATAATATCATATTGCTTATTCAAAGTATAATCCAGTCATTTAGTAAGGCCATTATGTGTTTCGGCTCTGCTCACTTGTACAGGATGTGCCTACAACAGATAGCTATAGTTTTGGCTAAACTTCTCAAGGGCTGTAAACATCTTGTTATCTTTCTAAGCCAAAGTTCGCAGAGAAGCTGGTGAAACATGTAGACTAACCATGCATAGGAGGGGGACACAGTGGGCTGTACTGAATGTATATAGGCCTGAGCTCAACCTTCAACGGAGAGCTTTTGAACTGACTCTGCTGAGAGTGTTGTTAACTGCTCCAGGTTTGCAAATCTTATATATAAATATATATAAATAAAGCTTTACTTCTGAAAAGAATCTACAGTGTCTGTGCCTTTCCCATTTAGTGATTTCCACGACAAGGACCCATGACTGGGAAGTCAGATAGGAAGAGATAGGGAGCTTTGTCTGAGGAGGAAAATAAGAGGCACTTCCCAGCATTGGTCCTGACCCTGGCTTGGCGTAGGGTGAGCCCTAGACGGTGAGCTTGGGGCAGTTTAGCATTTCCCCACTAGCAGTTGAGGCATAGATTGGGGAGGTGCTGATCCTACAGAGTCATGGAAACTCAACCTTGGAGCTAGCTTATCAATGGCTTCCTCTTCCTTTCCTGGCATGCAGCATTGTGATGGACTGGCTTTCTAGTGATATAACGCAGACTACAGTTGTAGCTCTTATAGACATAAGGCAAGACTTTCCTTTGTTCTCCCCATCTGCCCCTCACAGCAGTAGTACTAATACCTCCACTACAACTACTCCTGCCGTTTCCCAATGAATGTTCTCCTGCTGAAGCTTTTGGGACCCATTTTCTGGTGGATGTAGGCCTACACGATCTCACTTTCATTGAGAAAATAAGCCAGTAAAAAACATCTAGCTGCTCTCTTGCATGGAAAGTCCTAAGTCGCAGATAACAGGAGACCAATGGTTTGAACCTATTCTTTAAAGGACAACAGAGGGACAAAAAGTGACTTGGGATGTGTTCAAACCCTATTATCATAAAGAGAGACTGCATCCTAAAAAGCATATTCATTTACATCAATGAGAATCAGAAACGTGTTAAGGAGTACCTGGTTAGTATACATGCAACCCGCTTGTTAAGTATTAAAAAAAAAATTGCCGGACCACATCAGCGGAACCGGCCAAGAAAAGCGAGTGACTGGGTCACTATCCTTTGTTTTAAAAGCGCATGCGCTAGAATGTAACACTGGGACAGCGAAATTGACCAATGAGGAGAAACAACTTGATTTGCACCAAATCAAAACATTAGTTAAGGTCTGAAAGTGCCTCAGATTACTCCCCTCAAATCCCAAGGTTCAAATTCGTGGCTGTGACTGTTGAGTTACTGGCAAGTCGTCTTTCAAGTCATGTTTAACAAGAAAGTAAATGTTGCTACTGATTTCACTGTAACGTGCAAGGATCTAAATACCATTGTTTTGGTAAAGTAGCATATTTTTCATTGAAAACAGCTAATTTTATTTAGCTGAAAACCGAGTTGTTTGTATCACTACTATTAATATGCTGTACCAACATGTGACTCGATCAGTGGGAAGAAGTTTGTGGTGGTTATAACAGTCTATTAATATGGTGTTGCAATAGTCTACATAGATTATGCAATGTAAATTGTCCGCATGCAAATTGTGATATTCAAAACGACACGTTATTGTGGTGAAATACAGCGATGCATCTGTCAGCAGCTGTCTGCCTCCACATATTGCTTACATCCAAAATCACTTTTCTAACCATGGCCCTGCTGAACTAGGCTTGCCTATATTTCTTTTCCTTGTCATTCAGTTTTTACGAAACCAGGTATCTCAAAATTTAATACAAAGTAATATAATTGCTTATGAATGTAATTTGATTAGTGCTTACCATCTTGCTCTGTGACTTTCAGAACACCAACATGGATGCAGAGATAGCAGAGACTGTGATGGGAATTTACATACTCTGCAACGACGGCGCAGAGGCCTGTGAAGCTCCTAAAGATATTTGAATTGTGATCAAGGGTGTGGTAGTTCTGAGTGACCTGGAAAGTGTAACCTTCGGATGTGCAATGTTATTTGGGTAGATGTATGCACTAAATTTGAGTTATCCCCAAAACCTGAAATGCGCCTTTGAGTTTATCCAGAAGTTCCTGATGAACCTGGATGGGAATAAGCTTTCACCAAAAGTCCAAGCACTCAAAATCAAAATGTTTCAGTGAACAATTCGAGCAGAATGTGACTGCTTTCACAGCTGTGAACTAAATAACAATGGGAATAAGAGTTCTGGTTGCAGGAGTATGTGCCATACTATTTGGACTGATGTAAGCACTCAACTATGTAACCATTGTTAATTCAATGACCTGAAGGCTTATGATCCAATTGGTTTAGAAACACACAGCAAAATGTTTTTCTTTGCTTGTCCTGGTATGCCCAAACGTTTGCTTTTAATATTTTCATTTAAAGAAAGATTGGTTCAGGGGTGGAACAACTTACATTTCACATTAAGGTTCATGGTTTTTCCTACAGTGCAGATTATTACAATTTTGCTGAAAACTAAAGTGCTCGGTACTGAATAACATTTTTTTATAGTGTGCCATTTCTTTACCCAGTTTTCTATTTTTTCACATATTGGTTTATTCCGTGAGCACTTGACCACTGTATTAAACCACTGTTAATTTCACTGAAAATGGAACTCCAATAAATGTTGCATTGAACAGCTTTTGGATTTAACTAGTTTATGTTCTAACTAAGCAATTTAATTACATAGATATTTGTCACGAAATTACAATAGGTACAACAAACATAGATAAAATATGTTGCCATAAGAACATTCAGCTATGTAAAGCTAAGTTATTTGAATCAATTACATGGAAAATGTTCACTTAATTAAAATATGTTCATTTTCTTTATAATTGTTTTGAGTGCAGGTACCATGGGAAAGTGCAAATTCAATCAGAAGTTGTTAGACAACAGCAACTTTGCTTTATGGTTGAAATCTGTTAACCATAAAGAAAACAAAGCCCACTGTGTTTTTTGCAAGAAGTCTTTCAAACTTGGCACATTCATGGGAATTAAATCTGTGGTATCGCATATGAAGTGTGAGAAACACAAAAACAACAAAAATGCTGCGAAAAGCCTCCAACAAACGCCCGGCATTTCTCAGTTTTGTTTGGTTGTATCACAGACGACAGTCCCGTAATGTTATTGTTAGTAAAGGACCTGGATTTTGACCTGTTTTAGATTAATTCCAAATAGTCAATGAATTAATATAACAAATTAATTTAATATATAAAGAGAGTATTACAATTACAATACAAGTATCAAAGATAAAAGTTCTCCGGAGATTCAAGAGGTTTGCAAGAGAAAAAAAGCATGCAGTGGTTAGGAAAAATGCAAGAGAGCTTTCCCAAACTCCACTCTGGTTTATATCCCCTAACCAAAAGTGTGGGGGTTGGTTTACTGACCTAAGAATAACAAAACTAGTCCTGAAAAATAGAACCCTTATCAATTAGGGACACATTCTGATTTGTTCTGGGACTATTTCATATGACAGAGTGGTGTTATCTCGAGAAGCAAGCAAGCTAGGCAATAACAAGCAAACCTTTATCCCTGCATTCACATTTTACAGAAACAAATGTCAACCGTTAACATTCCAATGATTGCCTACTAGAAATTAAGTACATAGGTATACATGTCTATAATAAATAATGAAAAATCATTGAATATATAAATAAACATATGATTGACATTTTTCGGTTCCTTAATGAACAGTAGGCTTACTGCAGTGGGTACTTCAGTCGAATTGGTGTCCTTATGTATTTTTGCGTGGGCTGTTGTTGTGAAATTGATCTTAAATTGAATTCGTAGTGGCATTAAAAAAGACAAATTTAACTTGATAAACCTGCAGATACACTGTGGGTCGCCTTTAGGGAGGTTTCCTACTGAGATGTCATTGCAAATCGTCCATTGGTTGTTTAAAGGGGAGGGGGTTGCGATTGCTACATTTTGTGACATTGCTGTGGAGTAAAGTTTGTCAGCCCTCAGGAGCCCCATAATGGCCTGGGGCCCGAAGCAGTTGCCTTACCTGTTCACAAGCTACGTGTCTGGTTCTGTGCATCTGAATCTACAACGTGTGTGTAGTCTAAAGAGCAAGATTCAGGTTTTGGAAATTATAGGAAAATGACCGGCATATCGTAACTCCACAGTTCACGTGTGCATATTGACCTGTAGGGGGCATACTGAAGGGTAAGATAACATACCGTGTACTGTTGCATCCCTATTGTACATGTATGTGTGGTTGTGTGGATCAGTGTGTCTGCAGGCATATGTGAGTGAGTCAACATGGGCTGTAGTCAGGGCTCGAAATTAACAGCATCCTGTTGACCCGGGGATGATAAACAAGAAACCAGGCAAGCTTAGTTCAGCCGGCCTGCAATAAAAAGCATTGATCATTGTTGCCCTCCCGAGATTCGAACCCGGATCACACACGTGAAAGGCTGTGTCTTTAACCACTACATACTCCAAGCTATACATCTGCCAAGCATCGGTATAGCCTCTTGACATTATATAATTCTGTCACGCATTAACATCACGTCAAGTTTGAATATTTCTTTAGACACCACTAACCATTGTGTTAAACTGAGTAACATTTCTTATTAAGTTTTCCTCCACCACAAATAGCATCTATGAACTGTATGGCTTTTGCCACTGGCCATTTTAACAGCTTATTAGCCATTCGTGAATGACATTAATACAGTATCTATCAATATAGGTGACGATAGTGATGGCCATTCGAGGCTTCATTACCGTTCTTCTAGCAGCAGGATATTATGCTAGCAGTGCTAACTCAGATTTTCTTTTTCAAAATAAAAGCCATCATTGAAATATATAAGGTAATGTAGTTAACAATCTAGTCTGTACATTTTATGTTTAATGTCCATTCCAATATTATTCTTGTCTGTTCTTTTTCACAGACTAGATTAACTATATTGCCTTATACGTTTCAATGATGGCTTTTATTGTGATAAAGAAAATCTGAGTGCGGCCAGCATAATATCCTGCTGCTAAAATAACGCTAATGAAGCCTCGAATGGCCATCAAAAACTGACTTTTTCGTCAAGTTAAAAGACGAGAGAATCGTGGAATCCACCAGAAATAGTCGCAATACTGTCAAACCTTAAACAGTTTTAGTTGAGGCTTACTAAATCGTAGCTACTGAATGTTGTAGCCAGCTAAGTTTGTCTATCCTGACCCAAAAAGCATGCTTGGATGCGTACTACGAAAATCCACAAGAAATAGTCGCAATATAACCGTAAACCGTTTTATTGCGGCTCGCAATTAAAATTATTAAATATTGCCATCCTCACTGGATTCGAACTCCGGTCTCCCACGTGAGGGCACTGTCTTTAACCACTACTCCAAGGCACTACTTGTTTTACTAGTCGCTAGACACCATTCAGCATTGTGTTAAACTGACTCATGTTTTTTATTAAGTTTATCTGCACCAGAAATAGCGTCTATGAACTATGGCTTTTGCCACTGGCCATTTTAACAGTTTATTAGCCAGTAATAGGCTTGCTAATATCTACTAACTTTCTAGGAATAGTCATAAGAATTTAGCAATTGCTAGCGCAACTGAAGATGAACTTTTCCCCTGCCAAATTTCATTTCATGGCACAAAAACATCTGTTTTTCTTTCATTTGTGAATGACATTGATACAATAACTATAGGTGACGATAACTGAATTTCTCATCAAGTGAAAAGACGAGAGAATCGTGAAAACCCCAACTCTTTTATTGCCCAAGGAGTTTTGATAAAGCCTATATTATTACCCCCAAAGGCATGCACAGATGCGTACCTTTGAAAATCCACCAGAAACAGTCGCAATATAACCGTAAACAGTTTTAGTTTAGGCTTACTATAAGGTAGCTACTGAATGTAGTAGCCAGCGAAGTTTTTGTCTATCCGAAACAAATCTAAATGCACACTGTTTTGACTGTGAGGAGATTTGATCGCGGAACCTATAGCTTGCAAGTCTGCTTCTCTAACCACTACGCTATTTAACAAGGTAGGCCAGTCAGTCACTCAGTTAGTCAGTAAGAGACATTCGCTCTTCTAGGCTGGCTCCGCTTACGCGGCCCGGCAAAAATGTCTGGGATGGTTAACACAGACTTTGGGACGATTGCGGAACGATAGGCCAGAAAAATACTAAATGCATTCACCAGTGGTTCCATACAAAACATTCGTTTAAACACACGCAGATTAAATCATCATATTTAGCTTAAAAGTTCATTAAATATGAATAACTATGTCACATTACAAGCGCTGCAATGCGTTCATCGGGAAAATGGCTGCACATCGAGATAACACCATTCTCCAATACGCACTTGATGCGAGCAGTTTTTGTAATGTGACAGATGGATATATTGACTATAGCTAATGGGGAAGAAATGGAAGAGGGAAGATGCAACTATAGGCCTGTGCCTTACTGCCTCTGGACAGTCCAATAAACATTTTATAAACCAAACAGGAAAGAAATGCAGTTTTCAATGGTTAATCAGGAAGTCTTCACAATAATCTGCTTTTTTTCTATGGTCAGATTTTGGCTATGGGCTATAAGAAAGCTAAGATAGTCTCTCTAAAACATTCAGATTTGAAACAATGATGCCTGACTAGACATGGTTATGCAATTATTTAGGTTATGTAAATGCAGAATCATTATAAAAAAGAAAATCATTATATTGTTGGGCAATTTGGCATATTGGAATGCGAACTTCATCTGCAGACTGAGGTTGCGTGTTCCAGGAGTTTCTATGGTCATTCTGGGAGTTGCTATGACAATTTTGGTCTGTATCTAAATGACCCGCCTTAGTCTGAGCATAGTTCGCAAGTGTGAACTTACTTTGCTAGCTAGCTACACATCTGTTTACTTGCCATCGAAGTGTATGGTAGACACGATTGAGCTATGATCAGGTAACTACATATTTTGCTGGTTGACATTATTGTTAGTTACTCTAGGATAAAAGTGTGGGTGAAGCAGAGAAAGTGAAGTCAGGGGAACACATGCTTTTTAGTAGGCTATATTGTGGTGTTATGTTGTTTAAACGGGCAGCAAGTGGTGGAACAGAAAATCTCAGGATCATCTCCATGGAATATTATGTCGTTGGAGTTCAATTAATAAAACAAATAATTAATAAATAAATAAATTAGGTTTATGTAATGTCAATTGTCTGTGTCAGAAATAAACAAATTACTTAAAAAGTGTTGCAAATGACCTATACCCATGTTGATATTTCAAAATTTTGGGACAGGTCAAGTTCAGATTGGGACGGTTGAAATTGCACTTCGGGACGGCATCGGGACAGTGAGGAAAAGTTTGTTACGAGGACACGTGCAGTATGAATCCACGTACAGTATGTTCTTTCATCTCTGACAGGTTTAGTAAAATCCTTCTGTATTCTGTTTGCTGTAGGCCTAGTAGAAGTAGAAGAAGTAGTAGAAGTAGAAGAAATTAATGCCAAATTATGTTTTGTAGACTAAACATGCCAAGCACTCACAGTCTCCTATCCTAGTCTAACTTAATTCTAATAACTTTTTTAAACTTGGTAGTCAATTATGTGGTGTGGATGAGAAATGAAAGATGCATATAAAAACAATGTTGGTCTGACTCATCCATGCAAAGGTTCAGGCACATATAGGTGCTTGGTTTGCGCTTAGATGTGAGAGCAATTGGCACCTCATCCTGATTAGCTATTGTCACGTTCCCGCTGATTAGGGAACACTGTGTAACTAGGGATGGGCACGGATAGTTGAATTTTCGAATACCCAAAATTAATTTAGTACTCGAGTACTTGTGTGTGTATTCAATTTTGCCCCACATTTTTTTTACATAGCCTATATGTATTTTTTAAAATAATATAGACCTGAATATTATTTTACTAAATACTATTAAAATTCCAGTCTCAAACTTTTACAGATGATGATATACCATGATATTTCAAAAAAATTATACGTTTTCATGTCATTTTTAAAGCATGCGCTCCTTCACACGTGTTTGTTGTTTATGATCGTCAATCAAAGCAGTAGTAGTGTGGTGGGCCCCAGTCAGTCAGAAGGACACAATATATGCAGCATAGCCTATTGCAAGTGGATGAAAGTTAACTAATTCAAGGGAAGATAAAAATATATTTATTGGATTAATGTTAGCTATGGAAAAATTTTGGTTGCAAAACGTTACGTAAAGTTAGGTTGTGGAATCTAAGGCGGTTGAGAGTGCAGAAAATGGTGAGCAAATAGCATATTAGCTTAGCTACCTAGCTTTTTTAGACTTATGTCATGTGTTGATAAATATTGTCTTCTAGTTCTGTAGCCTAGTTTTACGTGTCTACCACACTGCTTCCTCCATATGCGCACTTGCTCTTTTGTCACACAAATGGCCATTAAGCCAATGTTCATGGGAACTACACATGTATTTTGGTTAACCGAATACTATTTGAATAATAGTATTCGGTTAACCAATAATAATAATAGGGATTTCACCACTAATGCACATTCTATTCGGATAGTAAAATCTTTACACATCCCTAGTGTAAACTATCAGATTTTACGTGCAAGAACTTTTAAACCGCAGCGTGCCAAGGCCTTAAATCATTGGATAACACAAGTGTGGGCTATGCCAGTTAGATCAACTCTGTTTTTTTTAATAATGTAGAGGAAGAAGTTGTTAATCTGTCAACATATTGCCAGATCTCTATACCCATCCCTGTTGTCGAATTAATCTTTACAGACTATCAAGCAAAACTACATAATGACTTCAGCAACAATCCATTGATGATGATTCCTGATGGCTTTCAAAAACTTTTCCACAGAACTGTCTTGTCGGTCAATGTCTAAAGAGGTTGTTGTCAACTCAGATGTAAAGGGATTTCACCACTGAAACTCCGCCAGGTTAAATAAACAGCATACGTTTGTCAAAAAGGAAAACCCAAGGTGTGAGCTTTCTCCTGCTTCACGTCTTGCTGCTGACGTATTTTCAGTATTAAAGAGGAGGCAGTGCTTCTTTGTTTGGAATGGAAACTGCACTCCAGGATCCCGAGAAATGGAACCGAACTGTGTTTTTAATGTGAGGTGTAAAAGACTCAAAGAGAATCTATGAGAACTTAAGTGGCTAGTATTTATGCGAGTCGTGCTCAAAGGTAACAAACAAATGGTCTTTTTAGGTGCTGGACAGAGTCTGGCTGTTTCTGCTACTCTAAGACGACAGCTCGGTGGCTCTTTGCCAATTTACACAAAATTAGTGCTCCCATGGCCTGGAAAGTGTACCTATAGGAAACTGTAAAGAGTCAAAACCAAGCCTGAAGCGAGAACCCATGCAGGAGCAGTTCTTTGTTTCTTAAATCAAACAGACCACATGAAAATGAAAGATTTGGCAGTCCCATATGGGACCCCAAGAATGACATTGGGTAGAAAAAAATGCTTTGCCCCCTACAGACAGGGTAATCTCCCACAGCGCAGCAGGCAGACTGAAAACAGCCAGAGCAATGTGAGGGAACATTTGTTTCTAGTGAGGAAAGGAGGTAACATTTCCATTTCCAACACCCCTATCAACTCATTACACGCACCAAAATGTGAACTGTTGGTCCCTGAAAGACTAACTATGGAAAGAGTGCCAGTGACTGGCTGATGACTGGATCTGATTTCAAAACATTTTTGTTTTTACACTTTGTAACAGATTAATATGCTTCTTAATAATGAGGACATGGCTCTTGCTTGTAGTTGACACTTCAAATGTGTACATTTGGATTATTATCAACTTGCTGAAAGCATAACAAAATGTAACTTTTGATGGTAACAGCCAGATTTATTTTAAATGTTGTAGCCATTTGTGCAATTTCATTTAATAGTTTTGCCCAATGAACCACAGTCAGTCTTCACCAAGGTCTGTAGGGCTATACTGAAGATGTTTTGTCAGCGACTTCTTACATTACCAAAGCTCCCCGACAGTCTAGCTTTAGTTTTTATTCAATTTAGAAATGATCACTTCAAATTTTATTAAAGATAGACTGAAAATCTTTATTGAACTTTCTTTTTTACTTCAACCTCACATAGAGTGGATGGAATGAGGTTGCGAGCCAGACGTAATTTTGACAGCTCTGGATATGTTCAGGTTCTATTGTTTGCTTTCCACCGAGAATATGATCACACTTGTTAACAAATGTTGGTTCCTAGAACATTCTCTGATTATTATTATAAATATTTTTGGGCTGTGCCATCTTCTGAGCTAGCTGGTTACAATGAAATACTCTGTGTAAATTGTTAATTGGACACATGAATTCATCAGTTATAAAGAGAATGTAATCCTGAGTACTACAAAAACAGTGTACTTTAAACATAACCAATAAATGCCAAATATGACTTCTGACCAAATTAGATTATTAGCCATGGCAGTGAAAATTAAATATTGTGCATTGTTCTCGATGTCTTTGTATTTCTCTCAAATGCTGTCTTATGGAACCCGTTTCTAACCTACTGTGAGTTCATAAGTGTGAGTTAGGCAGCATAAATACCCTGTGAATAATTACTAGATTATGGTCCGTCAATGATAAATCCTTGGCCCTTGAAGCCCAGCCACTGGCACCTTCCATGTACTCATCCTGACAGATGTAGATGTGGGGATATAGAGCTGAGATCATAGTAGCTTATCCACACGAAGAGAAGGAAAGGTCAATCAATAAGTTTCTTCTCACATCCCCCAAGCTATTATGCTACCCCCCACCCAAGGCCACAAGAAAGACAAAAGAAATGCTAACATCGCTTTTTAGGGGGTGCTTTTGCTTCACAAGATAAAAGCAATTTTTCCAACGTGTTTTATTACCTAACAAATAGCATATCTAGCTAATGTAAATATATTTCTCTGTAGACTGAATACCATGTATTTGCTTTGCTTTACTGGATGATTCTAGTACACATTGGCAAACTGTGGGCATAGACAATTTGTGGGACACCTGCTTTCACATGCAGATATCTTATTTCCCTGACGCCTATATTTTTGTACCTTCAAAATGGTTTCATCCATCTCCACCAAAAGGCAGTCAGACACTAATCCCTTAAAAAGCAATGACATTAGATTGCCATTGTGTCATCTTTTTGGGATTCTGACCTGAATAAGATCTATGTCTCTCCAGTAGGCTGCTAGGATTTGTTATGATGGTCTGGAAATCCCCTCCTCCACTCGCTCCTGACCTCTATGAACTGCTATCCTTCCTTTTTTGTCTCATCCATGTATTTTCACTCATATTAAAAGGTATTATATTAGACCATCCTACTTCATCTTGCTACAGAGTATAGGCAACTATACGTGTTTGGGCCCTCTTCTACGATGTCTGTTTCTGTAAACAGGATCTTATATAAAAGTAGTAAGCATTCATGAGATTATTACCTGATTTGCTGTGTGTAGGTGTGTGTGTGTGTATATGTGAGATAAATAGAGAAAGACAGAGAGAATGAATTGCCAGATAGGTAGAACGCTCGTTTGTCCCGAAATCCCTGGTTATTCCGAGTTTGTGTTCCTTCCAGTCACCATAGTTACTCCTCAACCTTTGCATCTTAATTCTCAGGGCATTCTCATGAGACTTTGCTCCCCCTTCCCAGTCCCTACCCTCCCCCCATTGGTTTCTCTAGCAGATTGACCTCTGTGGCCCCCCCATTCCACAGTGTTCTTACTGCAATGTGTGGGCCCCCCTTGACCTTCAGCTCAGACGATGTGACTTGACATGTGAAGTCTCATTCAGAATCAATGGTTTCTGGCTCCGCCCACCCCACCAAGCTTTCAAAACAAAACCTGTCAGCACGACGGCTGCGTAGCAAATCTTACCCTATTCCCCGGCGCAGTATACTACTATTGACACGAGCCGGTGCACCACATAGGGAACATGCAGTTATTTGGGATGCACACGATATGTCTTTCCCTCTCTCACTTGATGTAAACCTTAGACAGCTTTTGTTTTTGCCCGATTTTTTTTTTACCTTTTGTTTGAGTTTAAACTGGTATATAATACAGTATATGATATTGATATTCCTCATAGCCTTTGATATTGGTCTTTTTTATGTTGTGTAACTTGTTCTCACGTCTCTCACTTTGGCCACTGGTGGCAGTCTAAGGAACATGGATCAAGTGTGCTTCCTTCAACCCATGCATTTCAAAATGATTATATGCTGAGCTTCACAGAATGTCCTTGTTTCTTCATGACTATATTATTTTTCTTGTTGATTTATGCTCTAAGTTGCTCTGGATAAGAGCATCCGCTAAAAAAAATATTAATGTAAATTGGGCAATGCCACTCCTCACTCGCATTATATTCTTTCTTCATTGAATAGGACAGGCCAGTATTATCCGATTCAGAAACAGGAGCTTGGACAGCAAATGCACCTTAGACTAAATTGATTGTGTGGTTGAAAGATTTATAATTAGATGGATGGTGGCTAAACACCTTGGGTACGGTCTACATATGCTCCCATGTCAGACAGTAGCCATTAAGCTAAATCCAGTAAAGGGAGACAGATGGCACTGTGTACCACCAGCATAGGATTCTCAGATCAGTAAGTTTGTTTGCGAGCATATTTGACAGATGTAGCCTCTTGCACTCAAAACCCTAATTTTGCTTAGCAACACCCAAGAAAAAATCTTCCACAGTTATCATTTTTAAACCAATTGGAAATTGGTCTACAAATACAATATGAAAGTTACTTGGTAAGACTGACTTGATTGGAGTTGAACACAAGTTTTTGGTGTCAAGATCAGATCTGTGTTAGCAAGATCTGATCTCGACCCAGCGATAACTGACTAAACCACCTAGCGTATTAGGTGATGTCTAAGGGATATAGTAACTTGGAGCTTAAAAATTATTGAGCAGCTGTTGTTGTGCAAAGCTACACCCATTTAACCGGTGCAAGGAACTCAGAATGAGGAAGTGTTATCATTAAACAAAATAATCAAGATTCATGACAACACACATTCAACTACGCAAGCCTGTAAAAGAACTGCATGGGATTTCTACTAATCTGACTCGGTGCACACAGTGGCTAAGTCTGGAATATGTACTCCACCACCAGGGGCGGACTGAAACAATAATTCAGGCTGGGAATTTGACTCCATCCCAGACCACCCTGTTCACACAAACCACCAGACCGCTCATTTTGTAGGCTAACCCTATCTGCTGATGTAACGGGTACCAAACTAGCTATAAATTTGGCAACTATGTTCATCTGGGAAGAAAGTTATCCACATAATGTGGCGGGCCATGTATTTTACACCTAGGCCTTCAGTGCTATCCTCTCACAAATTAAACTGCATTTGAATAACTTCAACACCTATGAGAGTTACAATACATACACATGAATACATGGTGACTGCAACCATCAAGGATGTACTGTACCACTATTACGCAGTATGATAGAATGCTGCATTACAATTAGACATCGCATAGCCAAAATCAATGTCTTTACCAAAGAAACAAGAGGGTCAATTTTTTTTATGTGGTGCCTTTTGCATCCAAGGTACAAATCACGTTGTATTTTGTCTATATTTAGTCAAATACTTATTCCATTTGGTTTTTCATTTATGGTCAATTGTTATTTGTTATGATTACAATGATTTGGCCTTCTAATTGTATTTTGGATTATTTGAAAACTTTGGTTAAAGAGGTAAATGGAATTTTTCAATGTTCCCTGCGCTGTTCATTCAACTTTGATCAAAAAAAGAATCAATAGACATATATATTTCCAAAGATTTCATTATCATTTAATTTTTCCAGTCAAAATATATTTAATCTAATGTTGTTTTCATCAAAATGTTAACATTTTGTACAAAATAAATAAGGTTTTATGTTTGTCCCCGGCAGTCACTGTCCACCCTGTTGAGCTGCCTTTAAGTCCCTTTAAGAAAAAAAGCATATTTCCCAATGACATCCCATCACATCAGTGGAGGGAAATTCAAATATGGTATGCTGTGTGATTTTCTACTTCACTTACTGTCTGATTTTGTGTTTTTATTAAGTGAGTTTGATGTGTTTGAACATAGCGTGTCCTGTTAAACCCTGTTAGGCATAAATATAGAGATCAATCAAATTGAATCATTTCAAAAATGTTTTAATTCCTCGTGAAATATATAAAGTCATGCTAGCCATTCTGCTAACACAGGAAGGTTAAAAGCTAACTTTATATCAAAATGTCCAACCTGTTAGTGTCCACCCTGTTAGCCTTATTCAACTGGGTGGACACCAACCTAACAAGGTGGACAAGTACACTGCTCAAAATCTTTACTGTACATTGTAATTCATTGAGAACAAAATGACGTAACAACAGTCAATGGAAACCAAAATCACCAACCGATTGAGGGCTGGATTCAAACTCACACCAAAAATCAAATTAAACAATTGAAATCACAGGCTGTTTCAAGTTGAGTGAATTTCATCACGTCAACTCATAATGTGACTCAGTAGTGTGTATGGTCCCCACGTGCTTGTATGCACTCACGACAACATCTGGGCATTCCCCTGATGAGATGGTGGATGGTGTCCTGACGGATCTCCCAGACCTGGATCAGGACATCAGTGAGCTCCTGGACAGTCTGTGGCGCTACTTGGCGGCGGCGGATGCGCCAATACATAATGTCCCAGATTGGACTCAGGTCTGGGGAACATGAGGGCCAGTCAATGGCATGAATGCCTTTATCATCCAGGAACTGCCTACATACTCTGGCCACATGAGGCCGGGCATTGTCCTGTACCAAGAGGAACCAAGGGCCCACTGCACCAGCAGGTCTGAGGATTTGCATGGTGCTGGGCTGTGAGCACAGGTCCCACTAGAGGACGTCGGGCCCTCATGTCACCCCTATGAAGTCTGTTTCTGACAGGTTGGTCAGAAACATGCACACTAGTAGCCCGCTGGAGGTCATTCACTCCTGTTCCTCCTCATACAAAAGAGCAAATACCGGTCCTGCTGCTGGGTTGGTGCCCTTCTACAGCCCTGTTCAGCTCTCCTAGTGTAATGACCTGTCTCCTGGTGTCTCCTCCATGCTCTTTAGACTACTGGGAGACACAGCAAACCTTCTTGTGATGGCACGTATGGATGTACCATCTTGGAGGAGCTGGACTACCTGTGCAACCTGCCTGGGCTGCAGGTACTGCCTCCTGCTACCAGCAGTGACAAGGACACTAGCAAAATGCAAAACTAGAGAAGAAACTGTCAGGAAGGATAAGGAGAGAGCAATTGTCTGTGGCCACCACCTGCAAAACCATTCCCTTTTTGGGGGTTGTCTTGCAGTTGCATCTCCAGTCCACCGTTTGTCACTTTTATTTGCACCAAAGCAGATGACATTGATTCACAATTGCTCATGCTTCCTAACTAGACAGATCGATATCCCTGAAGTTTTTTTTTTTTTTGTGCAAATCAGACATTAATGTCAACCAAATCAATGGTAAATACTGTCATTATTAGCATCATTTCTGCACACCATCTTTTTTCCCTTTTTTTCTTTTTCTAATGCATAATTTCACACTCAATCACACAAAACTCACACAAAAAAGACACAAAATACAGTCAGACAAATACAATACTATGTAAGTGGTGCGTCGTCCCTTGCTTTTATATCCGGGAGACGTGAGGGCCCATGCTCCAGGAAAACCACAAAAACAATCAGCATGTGGGACTGTAACAATGTGTGCAGTTGGTAATCCAGTGCATTTGTTTGACTGACACTCGACAACCTCCCTGGACCTGTAAAGCACCACATGTTCTTGGTCTAGTCATTGTGCTATTCGTTCATTGGCCACACTTCAGGTCACACATCGGGGAGGATTGGAGGATGTAATATATTTTACAAGATTACTTCTCGAGCAGCCCATAGCACACAGCAGTTAATCATGTGTTACAATAAAAAGGGTGTATTGAAAAAAAATTGCTTAATTGACTTGGTGTTATACTGTGATGATTGTGTTCCCTTAATTTCTTTGAGCAGTGTATATAGTAATGTTGACTTCTAACAATTTTTGTTGCCCTGTGCAGTGTTTCCCCTACACAGTTCTGCTCAAAATTTTGCATACCCTTGGAGAATTGGTAATACATATACCATTTGTAAAGAAAACATGAGTGAGCAGGCAAAACTCGTCTTTTATTTCTTATGGAATTCACATTCAACTCTAGTTCATAACAGAATGGCACAATCATAAAACAAAACATGGAAACAAAGAAAAAAATGAACTGACCCCTGTTCAAAAGTCTGCATACCCTTAGTTCTTAACACTGTGTATTGCCCCCTTTAGCATCAATGACAGTGTGCAGTCTTATGTAATAGTTGTCAATGAGGCCCCAAATTCTTGCAGGTGGTATAGCTGCCCATTCGTCTTGGCAAAATGCCTCCAGGTCATGCAAAGTCTTTGGTCGTCTTGCATGAACTGCACATTTGAGATCATAAAGCTCTATTTTGGTCTCGTCACTCCAAATTACAGTGTGCCAGAAGCTGTGAGGTGTGTCAAGGTGTTGTCGGACATTTTGTAACCAGGTTTATTGTGGCATTGGCGCAGTAAAGGCTTCTTTCTGGCAACTCGACCATGCAGCTCATTTTTGTTCAAGTATCGTTGTATTGTGCTCCTTGAAACAACCACATTGTCTTTTTACAGAGCAGCCTGTATTTCTCCTGAGGTTACCTGTGGGTTTTTCTTTGTATCCCCAACAATTCTTCTGGCAGTTTTGGCTGAAATCTTTCTTGGCCTACTTGACCTTGGTAGACCAAGAAACACATTTTCCATTTTTAATAAGTGATTGAACAGTACTGACTGGCATTTGCAAGGCTTTGGATATCTTTTTATATACTTTTCCATCTTTATAAAGTTCCATTACCTTGTTACGCAGGTCTTTTAACAGTTCTTTTCTGCTCTCCATGGCTCAGTATCTAGCCTGCTCAGTGCATTTTCACCTGTGTGTGTGTGTCACCTTGTGTGTCTGTAACAAGGCCAAACATTCAAGGTATGTATCAGGGCCATTTGGGTGATTTCTGTTTTCATTATGATTTAAAAAGGAGCCAACCAACTATGTGATAATAAATGGCTTCATATGATCACTATCCTTAAATAAAAGACAGTTTTTTTTGCATGATCAGTCATATTTTCACAATTTCTGCCAAGGTATGCAAACTTATGAGCACAATTGTTTGCATTCAACAGTGACAATTTTTGATAGTTTGTTGATAATTTTTTTAATAATAATCATTACCGCCATTGGATCCAGGCGGCATACGCACAACAGCATCGCTGCTGTAAATCATCCTAGGGGAAACACTGATGTGTATATTATATTGTATGCCATTATGCACAGGATATATTTACAGTGCCTGGCCCCAAAAAAGCAAAAACGTTGCACACTCGTTGGACCGCCTTAAGCTTTGATTACAGCATGCATTCGTCTTGGCATTTTTTTGAAAACCTTATGCAACATCACAACATTTATTTCCATCCAGAGTTGCATTAATTTTTGGCCAAGATCTTGTATTGACGACGGGAGAGTTGAACCACTCCGTAAAGTCTTCTCCAGCACATCTCAAAGACTTTCAATGGGGCTAAGGTCAGGACTCTGTGGTTGCCAATTCATGTGTGAAAATGATTCCTCATGCGCCCAGAACCACTCTCGCACAATTTGAGCCCGATGAATCCTGACATTGTCGTCCTGGAATATGCCAGTGCCATCAGGGCCGAAAAAATCCATTGACGGGATAACCTGGTCATTGAGTACATACTCATCTGACTTAATTTTATTGCCACATATTGTTGCTGAGCCTAGACCTGATCGATTGAAGCAACCCCAAATCATAACACTGCCTCCAGAGGCTTGTACAGCTGGCAATATGCATGATGGGTGCATTGCTTTATGCGCTTCCCTTCTAACCCTCATGCACCCATTGATCTGGGATAGGGTACATCTGGACTCATCAGACCACATAACCTTTTTCCATTGCTCCAGAGTCCAATCTCTATGTTCTCTAGTAAATTCAAGCCTTTTTTCCAATTAGACTCACTAACAAGTGTTTTTCTTGTGGCAAAACAGCTCTTTAGTCCCAATCCAGTGAGTTCTTGTCGAATTGTATGGAAATGCTCTTAATTTCACTATTAAACATTGCCGTGAGTTGAAATGTCACTAAAAACAATTTTTTAACGATTCGACTTTACGAAGTGACTTCAACAAGTGTAAGTGATCATTGATCACAGTCATTCAAGACTATTTTACGACCACATTTATCCCGCAAAGTTGACGGTTCTCCACTATCCTTCCAGATTTTAATTATGCGTTGGAATGTTATGTTGGTATTTTTCTGTCATAGTTAAATTCAATTACCAAATATCATGTGTATATGTGTAGTTACACAAAGATATGGAAGGGGTTGATTATGCATGCAAGAAACACTGAGTCATTTCTATCATAGTATGCATGCTAGAAACACAGTAATTTCTATCATAATTCAATTTTCCTAAGAAAAAAAGTAGAAGAATTTGTCCCGTTAAAATAATGTGCACATGTTTTTTTCAATACATGTTGTTAAAAATAAATTTATTGTAAAAAATAAAATGTGGTTAGATTGAGGGAGATACGATTCCTATAAAAGTTATTTTAATACCCATCATGCACTGAAAACACATTTAAACAATTATGTCTACAGTATGTCCTTAACAGGGTGGACATATCCTGGGTGTCACATGTTGTTAATTTATCTAATAGGGGTGTAGCGGTACGGAGAAGTCACAGTTCGGTACGTACCGAAACTTGTAAGTCACGTTCAGTACGATTTGGGTAAAGTGGAAAAAAACATGCAAAACATAACATATATTTTTATTTATTTCGAAGTTATAAATTTTGCCCATTGCTACTGTATTTAAAGCATGCAGTAGGTTGGATTTTTTTCAGTAAAAAAAACAATTGCTGCATTTTGCAGTTACTCACCGGTCAGAAAGCGGTTCTGCAACAATGCCCGATAGAGAATGACGTTCCGAATAATAATATGAAAAATAGAATTACCTGTTCCGAAAAGCGCTAACTCAGAGTTTGACATTATTCATAGTCTTGCTAACATTAGCTTTGGGTTCCTGGTTGCTAGCTAATAATTTTGCATGTTTTGCCAGTTTTTTTCCACTGTTCCGAAATTGTACTGAACGTGACTTAAAAGTTTCGGTATGTATCGAACCATACCGTTACACCCCTAATATCTAAATATAATATGATTTATGTGCCTGTGCTCGACCAATATATTTTTCTGCAAGTTAGATATGTCCTTTATATAAAAGAACATTAAAATATAGCTAAATCAACTATTTTTTTATCCCAGGTTATGAAGTCCAAAAGGCACCCTATAAAAAAAATGATGCAAGAACAAACACACAACAATAACATTCCTTGTAAGCCAGGTGTACTTTTTGTAGTTGCTCGATTGAAATTGCTGCACAAATCCTTTTCCTGACTGCGACAGGGCTGCTAGTTGCAGGGTTGGTCGACTCTTCCTCACAATTTCCAGCTTTTCTTGAAAGGTCCTTTTCAAAAAAGGCTTTGCCAGTAAATCTGCCACCAAATCCATTTCTTCTCCTCCTTCAGCCATTGTGCATTAAAAAACACGAGGGCTAAGTAATCCCTAAGTAATCAGTGTGCAGAATTGACAGTGTGCAGCATCTAAACTTGGTTGATCTACTCCATTTAGAAGTTAGGTACATTCTTTTATTGATACCTTGTTGGCTTTTGATGTGGTAGAAACAATCTACTAGTTTCTATTTGCTCTCAATAGCCAAGTCAATCTGTGAACTGTGGTAGTGAATGGCATGTGTTTTGTCTTAATTCACGGCTAAGCCTGTAGGGGTGTGGTTTGTCCTTTCTCACTTGGAAATTCAAAGCAACCAAGGCTTACTAGACAGTGCGAAGCATTTGAGCTTGGTAGATGTAGTCCACTTAGAAATGCATTCTCTCTTTGATAAATCGTTGGCTTTTGATGAGCTATTTCAAACCAATTTAGTACTTTCTATTTGCTCACAATAGCCAAATTGATCTACCTTCAGGCAATGCTCAAACACTATATCCCTACACAGGCTCTTTGTTCTTCTACCAGTGGGCTCTTTGCCTTCCCGCAACTTCTGGAAGGCAGTTTCTGATCCCCGTAGTAAAAAAAAAAAACATATGTCTTGACAGCTCTTGTTACAGCTAGCTAAGCTAGCTGACTACCTAGCTTGATGACAGCTAACATTAGTTGTGCTAAATAACTAGCATGCGTTTATGTTCTAGCTAGTGTACTGTTAGTGCGCACCTCTCAAATCTATGGCTTGTTTAGTGATGAAAAATGATTGCTTCCCGACATTGTTCTCTCTGGCCTTCCTTTCCTTTCTTTTTGCTGGACCACGTAAGCGGAGCTGGCCTAGAAGAGCGAATGTCTCTTACCGACCGACTGGGACCAACCGACCGACCCTTGTTGAATAGCGCTGTGGTTAGAGACGCGGACTACGGAACACCAGGTTCCATGTTCGACTCCCGTCCCAGTTAAAACACATTATGCCTTAAGATTTATTCAGGACAGACAAAAACTTCACTGGCTACAACTTTCAGTAGCTACAGTGAGGGAAAAAATTATTTGATCCCCTGCTGATTTTGTACGTTTGCCCACTGACAAAGAAATGATCAGTCTATAATTTTAATGGTAGGTTTCTTTGAACAGTGAGAGACAGAATAACAACAAAGAAATCCAGAAAAACGCATGTCAAAAATGTTATAAATTGATTTGCATTTTAATGAGTGAAATAAGTATTCGACCCCTCTGCAAAACATGACTTAGTACTTGGTGGCAAAACCCTTGTTGGCAATCACAGAGGTCAGACGTTTCTTGTAGTTGGCCACCAGGTTTGCACACACCTCAGAAGGGATTTTGTCCCACTCCTCTTTGCAGATGTTCTCCAAGTCATTATGGTTTCAAGGCTGACGTTTGGCAACTTGAACCTTCAGCTCCCACCACAGATTTTCTATGGGATTAAGGTCTGGAGACTGGCTAGGCCACTCCAGGTCCTTAAGATGCTTCTTCTTGAGCCATTGTCATGCTGGAATACCCATCTACGACCCATTTTCAATGCCCTAGCTGAGGGAAGGAGGTTCTCACCCAAGATTTGACGGTACATGGCACCGTCCATCGTCCCTTTGATGCAGTGAAGTTGTCCTGTCCCCTTAGCAAAAAAACACCCTGAAAGCATAATGTTTCCACCTCCATGTTTGACGGTGGGGATGGTGTTCTTGGGGTCATAGGCAGCATTCCTCCTCCTCCAAACACAGCGAGTTGAGTTGATGCCAAAGAGCTCGATTTTGGTCTCATCTGACCACAACACTTTTGCTCAGTTCTCCTCTGAATCATTCAGATGTTCATTGGCAAACCTCAGACGGGCCTGTACTTCTTGAGCAGGTGGACCTTGCGGGCGCTGCAGGATTTCAGTCCTTCATGGCGTAGTGTGTTACCAATTGTTTTCTTGGTGACTATGGTCCCAGCTGCCTTGAGATCAATGACAAGATCGTCCCGTGTAGTTCTGGGCTGATTCCTCACCGTTCTCATGATCATTGCAACTCCATGAGATGAGATCTTGCATGGAGCCCCGGACCGAGGGAGATTGACATTTCTTTTGTGTTTCGTCCATTTGCGAATAATCGCACCAACTGTTGTCACCTTCTCACCAAGCTGCTTGGCAATAGTCTTGTAGCCCATTCCAGGCTTGTGTAGGTCTTCAATCTTATCCCTGACATCCTTGGACAGCTCTTTGGTCTTGGCCATGGTGGAGAGTTTGGAATCTGATTGATTGATTGCTTCTGTGGACAGGTGTCTTTTGTACAGGTAACAAGCTGAGATTAGGAGCACTCCCTTTAAGTGTGCTCCTAATCTCAGCTTGTTACCTGTATAAAAGACACCTGGGAGCCAGAAATCTTTCTGATTGAGAGGGGATCAAATACTTATTTCACTCATTAAAATGCAAATCAATTTATAAAATTTTTGACATGTGTTTTTCTGGATTTTTTTGTTGTTATTCTGTCTCTCACTGTTCAAATAAACCTACCATTAAAATTATAGACTGATCATTTCTTTGTCA
>JACXGI010004859.1:0-33200 GCA_016801175.1 Esox masquinongy
TTTTTTTAAATTGTAGTCTCATTGCAATGAGAGTGACACTACGAGCTACGTCCCTACAACTCCCATGAGCACTACCTGCATACAGTGTTTGATTCTGGTCCATTTTTGCTAGGTCTGTTGCCTTGCGCGCCAGTGCCGGAGTGAACAAGATAGACTACGATGTAACACACCATAGTCAACGTTTATCAAATAAAACGCAATTTCCCAACAACAATATGGTGGCTAGTGAAAATGCTGAATGGCTAGTAACCACTAGCCACAGTGGCTGGTGAGCCAAAAAGTTAATGTCAAGCGCTGCATATAAGTGTAATATGCTTATGAATAGTACATGCAAAGGAATATTCTAATGCCCATTACCTGAAAGGACATCAAAGCATCTAGAATGTTCATGTGTGATCAGCATTGTAATACTGTGTACTAATATAGTATTCTAAATGTAATATGAAGGTATGTTTCATTGGGTTAAATGCACCTAGATAATGAGAACAATAGGAACGTCTGTATTTAGATTCTCTCTTTCAAAACATTTCAGGAATGTGAAATGTTTACGTTCACCATCTGGCATGGGGGTTCGAGATGCAATCTGGGCTAGGTAGACACGACCTTCATTGTGTATATCAGCTAGTATATCCAGCTTTACAGTGAGGAAATTTTGGAACGTTCGTTGAAAAGGACAACTCTGCTGCATTATTCCAGTAAATACTGAATGCATTTTCTCCCTTGATTTGTGCGGGTTTACGTATAGTGTTATTTAATCACTATACGTAAACGCTAAATTCTATAACAGTATGATCATGGATCAGTGTTGCTGGTAGAGGGGCCTTATGGCCTGAGGGAAAAAACTGTGTTTGAGTCTGGAAGTGCCCCGATGCTCCGGTAGTGTCTACCAGACAGCAGCAGAGTGAACAGACCGTAGCCTGGGTGGCTGTGATCTTTGGCGATGTTCCGTGCTTTCCACAGGCACCGTGTATGGTAGATGCTTTGCACGGAGGGGAGATGGCAGCCAGTGATGCGCTCAGATTTTAGCACCTTCTGGAGGGACTTGCGGTCTGCAGCAGAGCAGCTGTTGTACCAGGCAGTAATGCAGCCTGAGAGGATGCTTTCAATGGTGCACCTGTAGAAGTTGGTGAGTTTTTACAGACATGCCAAATTTCTTGACATCATTGCACATCATTGCATTCTGTTTTTCTTTACATTTTACTCAGCGTTCCAACTTTTTTGGAAACGGGATTGTACATTCACTAGCTAGGTCTTCAGCTGTCTTGTTGAGACAAACATTAATTTTCAGTTTGAGTTTGTTTACTATTTTTTACCATTTACTATTTTTCTGTGATAGCGAGAGGGACACAACAGATCTAAAGTAGCAAAGTACAAGAATTTGAAAATTTTTCAAACTCAGCCCCCATATTCAATGACCACTGCATGACAACTATGGAGCTAGATTCATAATCTCTTGACTCTTGGAATATTCCCCAGACCCAAGCGCACATTTAAAAAACGTATGACTGTAGGCTTTGAACATTTTTACTTATTGATGTGGGCCAGCTCATGTTTTTTTACAACAACAAAAACAGATTAGACTAAGAATAAAATCTAGATGTAATTAATAACATCAATCACAAACCACAGAGCTGCGAGGCGCTGTCTTCCATGCCATGTACTGTTTACCAAGCTGCCGTCAGGCAGAAGGTACAGGAGTATTCTGTCCAAAACTAACAGGCTACGGGACAGTTTCTTTCCTCAGGCCGTAAGGCTGCTCAATTCAGGAACCCCTCTTCCCTTCCATCCATAGTCCCATGCACACCTGTCACTTTATATCATGCTCATCTGCCAATCATATGATGCACACATGTCACTTTTACATTGCACTACTGTTGTACAGTTGTATAGTTATTATTATTGATGCGTGTTTTTTTGTATAGTGTTATTATTGATAGTTCGTGTTATCTTCTTATTTATATATTATAATTACTGTTACTTTTTTAACTTTTAGCTGCACTGTCGGGAGTAGGAAAACCAAGCATTTCATTGCCATAACTTGTTATTGCAAATGACAAATAAACCTTTTGAACTGGAACTTTCTGATAGGACGGCAATGAGACCGTTCCTGGGGTACTGGCTGAACCCTGCTTAAGACACACTTTCTTTTTTCATTGCAGTCTTTATATGACTGACTCTTCTTTGAACTGACTGGTAATAATAGCAGTTATTTATTTCACCACCCACAGATTGAACTGATCCTAACCTATTGACTTGATAGTCTGTGTGCATATTTGTTTGTGCGTTTGTTAGCATTTGTGTCTCATTGTGTGTGTGTGTGTGTGTGTGTGTGTGTGTGTGTGTGTTTCTGAAATTATGCTTAACTATTGACTGAACAGACATACAGAATCTGTAAACAAACAAAATATTGGTAGACTCCTAAGGGGCCTGATGTTTTGTGTGTACACCATCTGAGGATAGGTCCACATATCTGCATTTTGCAATAAAACTATATAATCTATTTAGGGAAATGTTTATAATCCCATCCCGACTCCAGGGAGTGCTAAGAACAAACAACATCCTAACGTTCTCACTCTACAACAGTGGAACCATAGACAGGCAAGTAAAAGAAAGTAAAAATGAATCAGTGTCAAAAATACTCTACGCTCCGTACATTATTCGAACTCAACAAGCCGTCAGTTTCACACTGCACGCATGCAGAAACATTCTCTTTGTTAGTATGGACTTGTTATAGATAGGGCTCAGTGTTTCTTGCCCTCAACGCTCCCCCATCTATGTTCCACATATAATACTATACTGGCTTTGTCTACAGCTCTGTTGTGGGCCCTATGGGGGCCAGACTCCTATGGGTGCATCCTCTGTCAGCTGTGGCAGTACAGTCATTATCACCATCAGGCACATTTTGGTTTGAGTCTCTCTGGTTTGGTTGTAGCAATGACTATTACAGGGGGACACACATAGACAGACGCACAGACAGAAGCACAGACAGAAGCACAGATAGAGGCACAGAGAGAAGCACAGACAGAAGCACAGACAGAAGCACAGACAGACGCACAAACAGACGCACAGACAGACGGACAGACAGACGCATAGACAGACACACAAACAGACGCAAAGATAGACACACAGACAGGAACACAGACAGACGCACAGACAGATGCAGGCATGAGCCCGTGTGAAAACAATGATCCTTTAGAGTGTATCACTAACTAGTCCTTTGCATTTCCAACAGCTACATTTGTGGTGTTTAACATTGATGTGGAAGTGAAAATCAGAACAAATTGTGTTTCAGGAAGCAAAGCATAGGGCAAAATGTCATGACCAGGAAAGACATGCTCATTCAAATTATTTTTTTAGCTTCTTTGAAAATATAAAACTTTGATGTGCCTTAAACTTGTTTGTAATATTCAGGGGCTCAAATGTGCAAGTCTATAAGAATTCTCTGTTTGCAGAGTAAGTAGAGAGCCAACTACTGCAGATATTTTGTAGGACTACAGCTTTGGAAACTGCAACATTTCGCACTTTGACTATACTTTGACTATTCTTAGGTACACTAAGAATGAAGCGATAATAAATGTTTTTCCATTGTTCAAAATTCCCTCAGTCTGATCTCATTACATTTACATTATTTAGCAGATGCTCTTATCCGGAGCGCCTTCCAGTAGTGAGCGCATACATTTTTATACTTTTTCAAATTGGCCCCCTGTGGAAAACAAACCCACAATCCTTTGCACCATGCTTTTACGAAGTAAGCTACAACCCTCTGTCATTCTCTGCCTATTCATCTCTGGCCTGTCTCTCCCTTCATTTCTGGCCTCTCTTTCTCTCTTTATCACTGGCCTCTCTTTCGCTCTTTATCTCTGGCCTCTCTCTCTCTCTTCAACTCTGCCTTTTCTCTCTCTCTTTGCCTCTGGTCTCTTTCTCTCTCTCTCTTAATCTCTGGCCTATCTCTCTCTTCATCTGTGGCCTGTCTCTTTCTCTCTTTTAACAGTGTGACCCACTCTGTCTCTCTCCAGGATGGTATCTTTTCTCACTCCCTGTGCCCCTGCACTGTTCCAGGAAACACCACTACCTCCTGGCTGATTGAAACAATGACAACAAGCACCTATCCTCTGCACTGTACCCCTCCCAGGCAGCAGTGATGCTGTTCATTCCCTCCATACTCAGTGCTGTTTGTGGAGACTTCAAATCCTTAAACCTTTACAATTGAGTTATTTAGCTGATGCTCTTATGTAGAGTGACTTAGTACTTACATTGCTTAAATTTTATACCTATAGTACTTTACAATTGCTATGCTTTTTGTTACAGGGGGAGGAGACTTACAGAGAGAAGGAGAGTGTACATTCATACATACATACTGTACCAGGTGTTCCATTAGCCGGCTACAGCCAGCATTTGGGCGATAAAAACATGAAAAGCAGGTAAAATTATTGGATGCCGACCAAATTGTCCGGAAGAAAAAATATCTTATTGTGAGCTAAGTTTCGAAAACTTTCAAACAGCTCATAAAATAATCATAATGGACTTCAGTGAAGTGTACCCTAACCGGGAAAAAACGGGCAATGATTACCTTAAACTTTATCCTGATTCACAGTGTGCCTGTGGAGAGGGGATTCTCCAAAACCAGATAAACACGGACTTAACAGACATAATGATGATCTTCTGTATACCAACCCTACCTTGTCACAACACAACTGATTAAGGTTAATGTTCAACAAGGCACACCTGTTTATTTAAATGTATTCCAGGTGACTACCTCATGAAGCTGGTTGAGAGAACTCAAAGAGTGTGCAAAGGGCGGCTACTTTGAATCTACAATATAAATGTATTTTAATTTGTTTAACACTTTTTTGGTTGCTACATGATTCCATATGTGTTATTTCATAGTATTGATGCCTTCACTATTATTCTATGATGAAAATAGTAAAACTAAAGAAATACCCTTGAATAAGTGTGTTTGTCCAAACTGGACACTTTGACGGCTACTGTTCATTCTGTATGTGTATATCCACAGCAAATCTAATTCATACTGTCTTAAATGCTCACTTCAAATTGTATTTGTTTGTTGGACAAAGAATGGTCTTTTACATTTGGGTAAATAATGAGATAATCAATTAATCATGGAGGTAATCAAGATTGTTGTAGTCATGTATTATAATAACTATGGTTATGGATCTACAGTAAAAACTATGCCAGTCATGTAAAAAAAAAAAAATCACAAAACATGTATTGTCACAGAGGAAGGGAAGGTTCCATGGCTGTCATAATATTACATGGCAAGATGCACTGAATAGCAAGACACAGCACACACGTCTTATCTTGACCTGTGGGCCTTATTGTGATTGAGAATATATAGTACTGTATTGGCGCGTGTGCAAGGTAAATTCTGATATAAACACTGTGGACTCGGTCGGTGTGCTATCATGATGGCAGCTGGTGGAATGATTCTTAGAATAAATTATACCTCAACTTGAATCGAACATAGACACATAGTGTGCATTTTAGACTCAAAATAGTTTTTTGTCAACACTCTGTAGAGTTTGTGTTCCGTCTCCAAAGGTAAACCACTAGTAGCACCATTCCAAGTTAATGTGAATGTACTCAAGGCGATTCTGATGTACAGGTACAGCATCTATACCCGTTTTTATACAAGCAACATTCTCATCCATAATCCTCATCCCTCGCTACTTAAACACATTCATTTTCAAATCCCGACTCATTACACACCTCAGCCACCGTTCCTCTCTTCGCGTCTCTCTCTCTCTTCGCCCTTCACAATCCATTTTTCCTGTTGCCTGTCCCTGTCCCTGTTAACACACTAAGCACATCGGTTGGTGTCAGATGTGGGACGATTATTGCTCAGGGAAATCAAGGCATCAGGCGGCCAGATCAATGGACACTGTGATGGATAGATCTTCAGTACAGATGAAGGAGACCCTGGAGGAGGGGCCGGTGGCTCTGGCCTCACCCTCCTCGCCCCGTCAGCCTCCCCCTCACTGCCAGGGCTCATCTTAGTCACATTGAGACAGATGAGGCTGATCACCAAGGTTGCCTACTCCTCAGCACTGACGTGGAACATGGAACCATATGTTCTAGTGTTGTACATTCACATGTGAGTCATCTAGCACGTGTTCCAGATCAATTTGCTGTTAGCAAAGCGTTACCGCACTTCCACCGTTCATTTAACTGTTGATACCTTTTGTTTATTAAGGCTAGAACTGTCTGACTGTCTGGGTGAGTGAGTGGAGACCCTGTTAGCCCACTGAGCTGTATCCTACATTTATAGTATCAGACAAGATTACATATTCCACAATGTTCTCAGTCCAACAACCACATCTGTGGAATTTCTTGATTCTTACCTCGTTCTAACCCTGGTGAAGTTTCTATGTCAGTAGCTTATTGGACATTTATTTAACCAGAACGTCTCCTGACACGTGGAATGTCATTTTATACAGTGATTCCGTTATATAGATATTTCTGCATTGACGTTATCTCCTCACTGGGTATACAGATCATAGTGCTGCCACTCATCTACTGCTCCTAATCAATCTGCTTTATTAAAAACTCAGGGAGCTGAACCCCACACCACTGTCTCTGGGAATGACTCTCAGGGAATGTGGGGAGTCATGCATTAAAAAACAGGTGCCATTGCATATGACGACTGCTAGGCAGCCCTGGGCTAAAGAAGTACAAAGATACGGGGGACAGGAAATAAAAATCCTCAAGTTGCGTTCTTGATTTTTGTAGCTTTTTTTTGTTGGTAGTAAGGTAGTGAAGACAGTCTAGCTGTCTAAACCATATATTAATCATCATCAAATGACAAAGCTGGCATACAGGGCCTGTCCCCAGGGCTCTGACCTCCAGGGGCTCCCATTGATTCTCTAACTCATTCTCACTTAGATATAATTGAACATGGTACACGTCATGCAAAATGCGTAGAATTGACGGATATCTGATACTGCAAAATGTTTTGCCCGAGAGGTGATGAGTGATCAGTTGAAATGAGACGTTTGGCTAGGCGCCTACACTGTAAACACCAACAGTGTTTCCCTCTTATTGTGATAACAGCGTCGGCTCGCTGCTTCTAAATTGTGATGCGCCGCAACAGAAAAACAGAAATACTGAGCACAGTTTACCATTACGCAGCAGTTTACTTTCGCACCAGCTTCAGAGCAGAGCAACAAAGTACTGCAACCGACGTATCAAGGCTTTGAGTGAGGTCAAGAAACGTAACTGGCTGTGTCTCTGTATGCGCACGTTTGTGTTGAACAGTAAGTGGCTGTGACACTGATATAAAGAAGGTAGCCATCATCTGAGCGACAACGGGAGGTAAGAAGCTAGCTAGCTAACGAACTGTCAAAACTCGATAGCTACAATTCGCAACAATAGACTAGTGTCATGATGGAAACATTAGACATTCTGTAACAACAATAAGACCTCCGGTTTTTGTATATTGCCCTCAAAATAAAAGTCTGGGTTGTGTCTATTTAGTGTGTATTGTAAACTTTCAAAGGGAAACAAAACAATGTGGGAAAAATAAAAATGAAACAAAATTACTATTTAAATAATACTTTACATAGGTTAAAGAATATTAGAAGGTGGAGCACACTGCGAAATAGATAGAAAATCCTATTTTGATGTTATTATTGTTGTTAATTTGCTTATGCTCATTAGCTTTGGAGAGGGATTGTGTTTTAATTCCAACCACACTATATTTTCCATCCCCCCACTGTAATGAACAAGTGATACTTTTTATGGAAAAACGATTCAGTGCCACAGTGAATGTATTGTACGAAATACTAAGGAGTTTGTAAAGTTACAAATTTAATGTGAAATCATGGGGCACTTCCTGTTACATCCAGCAAAACTATATTTTCCAGCAAAACTATATCCCTAATGCAACACACTATACTGTACATGGAATTCATACTGCCTCATTAGCTAGTAGCTAGTGTATTAGGAGTCTGGAAAGCAATCCATCAACAGTTCTAGAGAATGGTTAATTGAGGGGGAGTATCATAGGTTATTATTAGGGAATGATGTTAAGACAGTATTGTCAAATAATGTTAAGGAAATAAAGTTGACAAGCAACAGAGAGATTGGTGCACAGCAAGGACATTGTAGCGTTTCTCCCATCGAGCATTTTGTGTCGTTGATGCTGGCGTGTCGGCCTGCAACCCCCTCTGTGTGGAAAAAAGTAGGGGAAACACTGACCAATGTTGTCTCGTTACTCAAAACGTTTGAGGAAATGGGCCATGCTGAAAATATCTGAGCACAGGTGGTTCCTTAAAACATTTTAGCAGTCATTACTCGTAACCCGTTAAGTCTAACAGTAAGTGGCTGTGACACTGATATAAAGAATTTGAGTAGTTGTTGCTGGGAATAACTCGACGGACGACGTGTCCATCGCCCTCAGTCATGTTTGCACGACCTCCATTGGCTGTGGCGAAGCACGTTACATTCATCCATTCCGGTGGAGGTAGCAGCTGAGTCTGCCACAGAGAGGGCAGCACCACGGCTAAATGTCACTCTTACCATCTGGACAGGTGTGCTGAGACCCTACCGAGCACTGTTTCAGTATATGGTACCATAGGCTAACAGCTTGGTAGTGTGTCGAGCGTCGTTTATTGTGAAGTAAAGGATGCATGCTCTTTTTTTAAAACCTTACAGTTTTACTTAACCATTCCAAATTAAATTTGAACACTTTCACTCCAGCACAGTACACACAGACACAATGATTCCACACACACACTTTCGACTCATCATACACGCTGCTTTTGCTGCTGCTGTGACTGGGCTTAACTTGAGCTGGATCCTATGAGAAGAGGATCCGTCACCTCTCAGTTTTGGACTTTTTTGTTTCGAAAACTATTGCCAGGATCCAGTACCGTTAGTAGCATAAAAAAGAATGTTTACTAAAAGAATGTTTAAGATTTTTTTATCTTTGTCTGAGTTATTCAGGTAGGAATGGCCAGAGCTGCAGAATGCTGTAACCTTGAGAACAACGCGTGGCTGTTGCCGTGGTGAAAGAGAAAAGCACTTGGTTGTGAGCCTGAAGCTCTGTTCTCTCCAGCCCTTCATTACCATATAGAATCACACCCATCCCCAAACGCAAAGGGCGCAGGAGGAGCACCTGATTAATGGTTAGACATTTGCCAAAGTTTAGAATTAGGCCTGCCACTGCTGAGCAGACATTTTTCAGAATTGGCGACCACACCACAAGTGTGCCTATAATTTCGCCAGAGAATATCAATAGCTTCTTAAATAAAATGTCGGTTGTACCAGCAGCCTCGAGTAAGTGAATGGCGTGCAGCCAAAATGGGGGCGGGGGGGGGGGGGCATTGGAAAGCAAAAGGCTCCTGGCAAAAAAATACATCTAATCTATCTGAAGGTTACCTAAAAAATGTGTGCTAGTGACTGAGCTTGCAAATTTGGTTCAATAAAACTGGATATCTTAGTTATGATTATAATTTCCTCATATTTTCTCCACACCTCCTGATCTAGGCTATTAATGCATTCAAGACAAGTTTGTTTGTGTTTGTCTCAGATTTTCAGTTTGTCTCAGATTGTTTGTTTGTCAGTGTCAAAGTACCTGTCATTTTGTGCAGTATTAAAACAATTCCGCTCAGCTTCCAGCCATTTTAATTAAGTTAATTTGCTTGGTATTAGTTTATAAAAGGCAACATTTTCCCTGGACTGTAGACTACATGTTTTCCCTGGACTGCAGACCACATGTTTTCCCTGGACTGTAGACAACATGTTCTCCCTGGACTGTAGACTACATGTTTTCCCTGGACTGTCGACCACATGTCTTCCCTGGACCGTAGACTACATGTTTTCCCTGGACTGTAGACTACATTTCTTCCCTGGACCGTAGACTACATGTTTTCCCTGGACCGTAGACTACATGTTTTCCCTGGACTGTAGACTACATGTTTTCCCTGGACGGTAGACTACATGTCTTCCCTGGACTGTAGACTACATGTTTTCCCTGGACTGTAGACTACATGTTTTCCCTGGACTGTAGACTACATGTCTTCCCTGGACTGTAGACTACATGTTTTCCCTGGACTATAGACTTCATGTTTTCCCTGGACTGTAGACTACATGTCTTCCCTGGACTGTAGACTACATGTTTTCCCTGGACTGTAGACTACATGTCTTCCCTGGCTTAAAGCCACCAGATGAGCCCCATGACATACAGGCAACACTTGATTATTTAACCACAGGTTACTCGTTAGTTTGTCCTCCCGATAGACAAACGGAGCGCTCCTTGTAGATGTTTCAGCCAAAAATGTATGTTTACTTTAATTCAGTCATCAACCTTCACCCCGGGACAAGGCTTAACCACATATCAAGCCTGACGACTCTCCTCTTCGGAAGAGGAAGATGGAACAGAGCAGAGCTGCATTGACAGTGACACTGATCACAACCCATGGCCGGACTGACGGGTTAGACAGCCATGCTAATGCTAAACCCAGCGGTAACATTGGACAGCACGCACACCGGCTAGTAGCAGCTAAAATGTACAATTTTATATAATGCACTGAGCCACCGGGGTTATAGGTGTTGAAATGGTGCACAAAACAAATCTTAAGAGCTGATTCTAATCTTGGCAGGTAAATACATTAGGTCTAAACCATAGGTCTTCAACCCTCTCCTGGGGACCCCCAGCCATTCCATCTATTAGATGTATCCCAGAGCTAGCACACCTGAATCATCTTATTAACTAATTAACAAGCCCTTACCTGTTGAATCAGGTGAGCTAATTCAGGGCTAAAACTAAACTGTGAGATGACTGGGGGGTCCCCAGGAGAGGGTTGAAGACCTATATTTGATTAATGAAAGGGGACAAATGTTCAGCAGGACCTCGGTCTTTACATTCGGTCTGCAGCCCCTCAGCTCATCTGGTCACATCCTATAGCAAATCCAACTGTTTCTCCTCACTGACGTGACATAGTAGATCTTTACAGTGCTTCCCTCCACGGTTCAAAGCCTCTTCCTGACAACAGAAACACCATTCATTCCAGATGTACCCTGACACACTGGAAACACTAGAAACAAGAGCCGCCTGCACCCACTCCACCACGCCAACACGAGAGGTTGTTGTCCTCTGTCTCTGATGTGTGTGTTTGAGTGTACGCAGGCGTGTGTGCGTGTTCTCGTGTGAAGACTAACAGCCAACTGTGTCTTTTGTTTTCTCATTCCTTTTCTCTTTTTCCCACTGAGAATAAATACAATTATCTCCTAATGGGATCCATGTAGATAAAAGCAGTCCTCTGTCATCGTGTGTGAGGTGCCTGCCAGACTGTGTGTCGGTGTGTGCGAGTGTGCGTGTCTGTGTGTGTGTGTGTGTGTGTGGGAGAAAGTGAGGTGCCACACTATTGGAAGAGGGGAGAAAGTACAGGTTAAGTGCTTTCTTTTATCACTGCTCCTTTTTATATGCAAATCTCCCAGCCCGCCCATCTACTTAGCATCGCAGGTATTCAGACAAGGACTCAACCCTACTGTGCAAGGCTTCCAGCAGCCGTTCGATGGCACAGCATGTGATGAAAAGCAATCTGGGGAACCTGAAATCCATTTGATTACATTCAAAAAAATGTTTGCATTTAGGTAATTTAGCATACAGAATGTGCATTTAATTTAGAACAATTAGCAAATTGGATTTTTCACTTTGACATTACAGACTTTTTTGTGTTGATCACTGGCAAAAACTCCAGCTTCATTAAATCCATTTCGATTTGATGTTGTAACACAATAATATGTGGGAAAATCCAAGGGGGGGTGAATATAACAGTACCATATAGGTCAGTACACAGAGATTTTGACCAGCCGCACAGGTTGTTTAATTAAAGAGGTACATAGATGTAACGGACGTCACGCTGCTTGCTTAGCCAATACCACATTGTCACGCTGAGGCTCTGTGCCAAGATCCCAGCCTTCTGAATTGTCTCATCAGCTGGCACCATCTGAACAGCCACCAATTTGGGGGCGCAAGTGACACATGCACCCTTCAGGCTGGGAAGTGTCACAAATCCCCATGTGCGGGACTGAAAGCATCAGTGAAGTCCCACCACCCTTCACTTTTCTCTTTACTTCTCCTACCCCTCTCATTTCCCTCCCTCCCTACCTCCCTCCCAGACAGGCCCCATTCTGACAGTTTGGGTGAGGGTTTGTACATGGAGCTACAAAGCCCTTTAACTGGAGTAGACCTCTTCTTGTGCAGGTTACACTGTACTTTAGGAAACCTTCCCATCACCACTTCATGTTTTTCCACACCCTAATTGCCAAGCCTTGGTGTTCACACTCTGAGGGAGACCCTGGATTACAGCCCGGGGAGAGAGTAGAGAGACAAGGCCATTCTACGTCCTGCGATTGGATTAAACAGCTTGATATTAGAGACAGAGGTCTGCTGTTATGTATCAGGTTTCTGGTATATCGTGGGGATGTGTGTGCGTGCTGGGGGGTGGGGGTGGCTGTGTGTGTGTGTGTGTGCATGCTTCTTGCCTATTCTCTCTTTCTCAGCTGTCATTGCTCACCTCTGCTCTACTCAACCTGACTTGTTCTACCTCAGCACCTCCTTCCACAGGTATGTCATTGTGCTACAGTATACGGCAAATTTCCATGTTGGCCATTTTGATCACAGCAACAACCCTGATTCTATGTTGTAGAGCAGTCCCATATCCCTGTAGGGAGAAGTCCCATCTCACGCATCTGCCTGGATGGTTGGACAGGAATTGTCCTGGTCTGAATCCCTGGTCGTAGACCTCCGTGGCAAACTCAGGATCCCTGGGGGTTTTCCGATGCTGTGAAGAGAGTTGAATCAGTCCAGAATATCAACTCCAAAGGACCTGTGTTCAGCGGGCAAGTTTGTGTGTGTGTGTGTGTGTGTGTGTGTGTGTGTGTGTGTGTGTGTGTGTGTGTGTGTGTGTGTGTGTGTGTGTGTGAAAGTTCACTGCCATTCAATTATCGTTATTTTTTAATAAAATGACCCCCATCTCTGTATGAAGATGATTGAGTTGTGTTTCATTACTGTTCCATTACGGATTGATTTCAAGCGTCATTGAGGTTGGCCTACAGTATTCAAAGATAAGACGTATCCCTTCTTTTGCAGTCACAGACCCTGACATGCAAGAACATCTTAATTCCAGTCAGGCTTTTCAACCCCGTCAGCCCATTCAGGGGTACAGGCACTCTGAAATGCCATCTCAGCCACCGGATGTGAGTGGCAAATGGACCCCTGGTCCTGTAGTGCTCTAGTTCAGACCCTTTCCCCTTGAGCCGTGCTAAAACTAGTGCTCTACACAGGGCATAGGATTCCATTTGGGACAAAACCTGTGGAGCCGTGTCTGGGGAAATAGCAGGTGCTGGGAAGACATCCAACAAACTCATGATTTATAGTTTCATTACCACCTTCAGACCAGCTCCTTGTGAGGATACTGACCGGTCCTAACATCCCTGGAAATTGAAACAAGAAGCACGAGCGCATACATATATATACATACATACATACATACATACGCATGCACGCAGCCACGCACGAACGCACGTACCTGATAAGTGTCCTTCACATTCCACACCTGCTCAAAGAACACAATCATAAAATATATTCCATCATGTTATCTTAAAAACTGCTCATGCCTGGTCATAACAGGTCATACCTGGTCATAACCAGTCATTACTGGTCATATGGTCAGAAATGCAGGAACATGGCATGGGCATGGTGTCTTCGCAGTCGCTTAGACATGTGTTCTCAAATATTCTTCTTTCTGGCTCACAAAATGTAATAATACATTTTGGTTTACTGTGTTAAATGATGAAATGATGTGTCACAATTCATGAACTGGGTTGTTTTAACCCTCAATGTTGATTAGCTGAAATCCATGGTATATCAGACCATATGGGTATGTTATATATAATATACCCAATGGGCTGTATATGTAGGCACCATGCCTTGCGGCCTGTATAAGAATAGCCCATGGACTTGGAATACTGGCCAAACATATATTACGCCTCCTTGTGTGTTACTCCTTGAATATAAAATAAATAAGTTAAACTATATCAGGGGAGAGGTTAGGGCTGGGTTCAGTTTGTTCTAGCAAAGTATACTCAAGGATCTGTCGGCTAAGTTTGCCTGTTAAGGTTTACCTTAGTTCCCTCTTAGTCACATGAATATACACTGTAAAGAAAAAAAACTGATCTGACAAGGCACATTTTTCCCTGCATTAAATATTCATATAATGGATCACTTATGATAGCAGAATACAAGACAGCCAGGCAGAGCACACCAGTGAAGTATCATTCCTTTTCAAAACCATGAACAATATACATCCCAGAACTTTCAAACATGCAAAGTGTGGAGACTGTGTAATGCTTTTATGGGCTGAGGGTGGAAAAAGCAGGGGAAAGTTACTCTTTAGAAGTATTCTGGCTCCGTTTGAGGTAGCGTTGGAGAAGCGGCGAGGAGTGGAGAAAGGAGTGGGGAGTAGAAGAGAAGAGAGGAAAGGGAAGGGAAGAAGAGGAGAAAAGAAGAGAGGATAGGAAAGGTGGGGAGAGAGGAGAGAAGAGAGAAGATGAGAGGAAAGGGGGTTAGAGGAGAAGAGAGGGGTGGATGTGAGGGGAGAGGAGATTTGAAGAGAAGGGAATAGAAGAGAGAGGAGAGGAGAAGGGGTGGGATAGGAGAGAAAATATGAGGAGATGAGTAGAGAGATGAGAGGGGTAGAAGATAAGGAGAGGGAATAAACAATGTTTCAACCCTGTGTCTACTTTCAGTATTCCTGAGTGTCACCATGGTGAACCCTGGCATTTACACACCTTCTGTTGTTCTACTACCATATGCTGTGGTAAAAGGACAACAATAGCAGAGGACCACACAGGTGGGATGGCTTGGTCTGGTGGCTCTCCAGGCTTAGACTGACTCCCTTCTTCATCACGTGTAGCATGCAGAGGCAGACTGTTGGATGCATTCCATCTTCTCCCATTATGACTAGGGATTAAATACTATACATTTGCCTGAATCACTGGAATAACTCTCTCTCAAACACACACACACACACACACACACACGCGCACACACACACACACACACACACACACACACACACACACCCCTAGTATACATCCAGTATTCAAGATGTAAATTTAAGTTGTTACTCGTTATTCACTTAGGTTTGGGAAAGACCTGAACAAAAGAAAAACTGTCACTGCATGGATTCAGTATCACAACTTTCTGGATTCACAGTTTGATGCATAAATGGCCGCACACCATCCCTCTCCACAAAATGTGGTCCATGTCAAAGTAGTAGTACCCACCAGAAACTGAACTGGCCGGTTTGAATCTGCTGAGATAAGACTGCAAGGAAGAACTGAAAAAGAGCTGACTCTCATGCATCGATTAGGCTGTAGTTATGTCTAAAACATTTCAAATAGACTATTTCTGCTTTTAGATGTTATTAAAAACAAGTTACGAAGAAGAACATAGAAATTAAGCATACTTAAAAGACATATGTCCAGTCGTGGGGTAAAGGGTAATTCAAGCATAATAATTGGCTAATTGTACAATGCATTTTGATTTGAATTTTCATGTAGCTATTAAATGTTTTAAAAGTAACACTTCCATATAAAAGATATGCTGCACTGGCAATTTTATTAATTTGGAAAAACTATATTTTTTACTGTGAGTTTTGTATTCCTAGATACGCTTACTGGAAAGGGGTGTCTTATCTGTAATAAGAGCATCAGAAAAGAAATGTGTATTTTCTGCCTTATAGGCTATGCTATTGTTGCAACCATAATTACCTTCAGCCAACCCGTCAGCAGTGCCAGTAGGCTACCCAGGCCAAGGGCTCTCAGGATATAATGACACACACAGCCTGCTTTATAAAGCAAAACCCGCTCAAACCAACTGGCAGATTTAAAGTTAGATTTTTTATAGTGTTAAAGAATAATTGTTCATTGGATTTTGATGCATGATTATTGAAAAAAAATGATGAACAACACTGCACTTATTTAGACCTGGGACGTCTGGGAAGTGCAATTAATGATGAGGTAGATCAGAAAGCCAGGAGGCTCCGGACCTCGTAGGGCAAGAGTTGTGTACCCCTGACCTAGATCAATTGGGTCAACATGATTGGCCACCTCTGCCCTAAAGACAAAAGGATCTGGAAAACTACTATAATAGGCGTGAACTGATCTGATTTATTCCATTAATTTATGTGATTAATTCTCATTCTCTATTGTATGCATGGTGACTAAGCACAAAACATACATTAGCCGAGAGAAAGATTGAGAGAGACATGTACATCTATGACATCAGGTTGTTGTGTTTTTTGCCACTCCCATTGAGCTCAAGGCGAGGTGTCCCATCACATCACAACACTGATTTGCAGCCTCCACATTTACTCTGACAGGGTTCTAGACCACACTGCGAATGTTTTACTGTCATCATCATATCAATAATAAATGACAGGTTTAGTCATCTTCATTTCTATGATACTGTGTACCTGACAACCATTGGTCTGCCCTAGCTCCTATCTTCTTGGCCCGTACACTGTGTACTGTTCCTCTGAGAAGACATGAGAGAACTTGATTTTTATATGCCTAGGCAGGTGTGTTAGAAGTGTCCAGAAGCATACCTTTCATTAACCCAGTGTGTAGCTGTGTTTCTTTGTATGTCTGCGCATGTGTGTTGTTATGTGTCAGTGTGTGTGTGTGTGTGTGTGTGTGTGTGTGTGTGTGTGTGTGTGTGTGTGTGTGTGTTTGTGCCGGTCTACCTTTTTTCCAGCCTGCAGACGTGTATGTGCCTTCAACTGGCAATGTGTGTGTGTGTGAGAGAGAGAGAGGAGTGTTTTGATTGAGCCAAGTGACTGCAGCAATATTGGTTATGGAGGTGCGTTAGGTGTGTGTGAGGTTGTGTTTTGATTGAGCTGTGTGTGTGTCCTTGGGACTCCTCAGCTATCTCATCTGTCTTCTCTGCTGTTTATTGTCATCCCAGTGCTATGTTTGACGCTGGCCATGATGCTCTCTGGATGACTATATGTTTGCATGTTTGTGTGTGTGTGTGTGTGTGTGTGTGCGCATGCGAACACTTCTAAGTTTGTGTTTGGGAAAATGCAGGCATCCACAGTCTTGCGTGTGTTTGTTTGTGTAAGGCATCCGGTTGAAAACCAAATTTGTTCTCAAATGGTTCCTTTTCTAAGAGTGTTTACAACAGCCTACCATCATTAGTCACAGAGACACTGGGTGGGAAGAAATGAAGATCATTACTAGTCAGAAAAGACAGCAGTGTCCAATGTCGGTTAGAAAAGAAAGCAGCGGCCATTTAGTTGGTCAGAAAACACAGCAGTGTCCACGGGTGGCTTCCCTCAGTTGGTGTTGGGCACATTTCCAAACAAAGCTCATTGTAGTGCACTTGTGAGGATCATCTGACTGTAGCGCCCTGACACATTCAAATGGCCACACAGGCATTATTACACCGTGACCCGGGACTGGAAGCTGTGAGTAATGCCGTGTGACAAATGAAGAGACCCCCTGAGAGGTTCAGGGCCTTCAAACCTGTGACTAGGGTTCTGACTGATGGATTGCCCTGACCTGCATATCAGTCACTACCATGCCTGTCTGGGTTCACATGGTACGCACACACACACGCACACACACGCACTCTCAGCCAAAAGTTAAATGTTATAAGTTATAATGTTACAAGTCATACGTTTTTAGAGAGTTAGATTCTTGTGATTTTTTTGACTCAGGTTACACATTTATGTTGAATGTGTATTTTGCAATCACAAAAGATCACACAGGGTTTTGAAATATATTTATACTACATCTGTATCTCCAAATATTGACTGTTAATTTGGAAATACTAGAGTAAAAATTAAATTGAACCAATTGCATTTGATGTAATTTCTCTTGATTATTAACAGCAAGTTCAGACATTTTAATTAAAAAAGCATAAGAAGAATTTAATACAGCATCTTGATTTTGTCAGTAGTAATGTTTGTAATAAGCAATGTTTGTAATAAGTTGATTTTGTTCAAAGTGATAAAATCTGGTAAATGAATAAAGAATGCTTAATTTGTTTTTGGTATTGCATTATTTTTAGCCATACAGATGGTAGATATGTACTTTTGGTTCGCTTCAGTGTATTCTGAAGGCTTTCAGACAATGCAATTCATTGCAATAAATAAAGGTAATCGATAATGTTCCCCTGAGTGTACTAATTAACTGTGACAACCAAAATTACAAATGATCCCTTTGTAGAAAAGTATATGCAAACATTTATTCGAATAACAACAAAACTTAAACAAAAAAATCTTAATTATCATCTTCTCAGTGACTTGCATACACAATGTACTAGCTAGGCAGCTCCTCAGCCACATCAATGTTAACACAAACATTTTGATGGCTCCGAACTAGTAAATAACAATTCATCACACTTGAATTATCATGTTAAATAGTGTAGTGGTTAGAGATGCGGACTACGGACAGGTCCTGCGTTCAAACAACTGGGTTCTTGTGTTCCCGTAAAAGTCAGAACACATGCCTTAGGATCTGTTCAGGACAGACAAAAACTTTGCTGGCTATAACCTTCAGTAGCTACGTTATAGGAAGCCTAAAATATAAAACGTCTGGTGCATATTAGGATTTGTTCAGGATAGACAAACACTTCGCTGGCTACACGATTCTCTCATCTTTTCACTTGACGAAAAAGTCAGTTATCGTCCCCTATATTGATAGTTATTGTACCAATGTCATTCACGAATGGCCAATAAGCTGTTAAAATGGCCAGTGGCACAAGCCATACCGTTCATATATGCTATTTGTGGTGGACGTAAATTTAATAAGAAACGTTACTCAGTTTAACACAATGCTTAATGGTGTCTAGCGACATATTACTGGCTAATAAGTCTTTAGAACGGACAGTGGCAAAAGTCATACATTTCATAGATGCTATTTGTGGTGGAGGTAAACTTAGCAAGAAATATTACTCAGTTTTACACAATGCTTAGTGGTTTCTAGCTAAATATTCAAACTGCGTGATGTTACTGCGTGACATCATTATATAATGTCAAAAGGCTATACCGACACCCGGCAAATGTATTGCTCTATGGCGTAGTGGTTAAAGAGAGCCTCTCACATGGGAGACCCGGGTTCTCCTCCAGGGAGGGCAACAACGATCGTCTCTTTTTATTGTGGGCCGGCTGAACTAAGCTTGTCTGGTTCCTTGTTTTTATTTTCCTTATGTTAAAAAGAGGTTTAACATATTGCAGTAGAAACGTTTCCACTTGTGGGATTGAGAATTCTTTAATGCCATAATAAAAGAAAACACGCTTCTACCTTAACAAGGGGTAGTCAGTCAGTCCTGCACTCACTCACTCACTCACTCACACACTCACTCACTCACTCAGTCAGTCAGTCAGTAAGTAAGAGACATTCGCTCTTCTATGCCAGCTCCGTTTACGCGGTCCAGCAAAAAAAAACTCACAAGGGGAGTTTTCTACAAAGTGAAGCTGCAATTATTAGTGAACATTAACAACTTTTCATATTTCACAATTGCAATGAAAGCATTTTCTTTCATGAATACAGGTAATGTGATCTTTAAGTTGATTAAAGAATTAGCAAATATGAAATTTAAACAGTACATAATACGACAGATTTTTTGTTATTAAAAATTCTACATGAGCAACTATAAATTTGACAGTATTTTATTTAAATATATTTTATTGGGTTTTTGTATGGGTCATGCTCAAATTAATCCATAGTCAGCAATGTTCCCTAAAATGTTTTCAAGCAGAGAGAACATTTAAGGACTGCTGAATACAAACTATTTGAAACACTTTGAAACACATATTGAATACACTTCAGAACAACAGAATGGTATATTGTTTCATATATCAAAATGATTGCCAATCATGTGCACATGGAGCTGTTATTCTATACTGAGCCATTATAAAAAGTGATCATTTGAAACAATACTTCTTATTTGTATAATAAAGTAAATGATCTGTTCAAATTATATTTTCTTGCTTCAGCCTGCTTTTTATTCTCACATCAAGTAATAGTATTCTGACCCATTAGACTATTTTGAATGTGATATTGTAATTGCTAATGTATGTTTTGATTTAGAATTACTAATAATCAACTGGGAAAAAGACAGCCAAGTGTACAGGCTGTCTTCCTATTAATATGTTCACCCGGCACAGCCAGAAGAGGACTGCTCACCCCTCTGAGCCTGGGTCCTCTCTAGGTTTCTTCCTAAATTTTGGCCTTCTTAGGGAGTTTTTCCTAGCCACTGAAATTCAACACTACTGTTGTTTGCTCCTTTGGGTTTTAAGGCCGGGTGTTTTGTAAAAGCACTTTGTGACAACTGCTGATGTAAAAAGGGTTTTTATAAATAAATTTGATTGATTGAAATTTGATTGACAGGGAATGGAGGGTGTGCCCTTGTTCAATCGTGTCTATTTGTCTACTCCAGTTTTACAGTGAAGGAATAGAATCTTTTTTATTGTTGCTGTTGTTTAAAAACAAAAATAGGCCTGTAGCAGCAGCGGCAGTCCTAACTCTGTTTTCACACAGGTTTGAATAGAGAAATGTCTGGGCTTATGAGAGCAATTGTTTCATTCAATGCATCAACTAGCTGTTGCTTCTTGCTGTGTGACAGATGATATTTCCTTCAAACCCTATATGCAACCCTGCTCCTCCAAGTTTCCAGGTGCTTAATTTGGGAACTGACAGTTGTAACAACATGGCAAACCAAGTGAAATCTGTCCAGGAACATCAATAGTAAGGTTTCACAATACATACTGTATTTCACTGACACCCCCTTACACTGTGCCCTCCACAAAAGGATGGTAAAAATGACAGAGGAGGATTTTGTGAGACATATTCTATATTGGGTAATATGAGCCTATTATTTATTCCAGTCAAAAAAGGCCCCTATTACTTTGTAAGCCAACCTGCACAATCTATGATCCAAATGCCAGAATTTGAGTCTCTACCAGACCCATGGATAGAATGTTTTGAGTTTATAGCTTCATCAGTCCCTATCATATGCAATTGCTAAAATGGGTAAAATCAGGCATGTATGCTTCATAGATAGAGACAGTGGGCAGAGACGGACAATGATCTGCTGAGAAATCTGTGGGCAGGAATCCATGCTTCAGTTGTGCACCAGCGACAGTGGCTCAGATTATGTACTATATACAGTACATCTTAATTCTCTGTTCCATTTTTGCAGGGTTTTCTAGGTTGTGTAATATGCATTAGGATAGGCCATTCAATAACAGAAAGTCATTTTTTGCGGCAATTTGTCCCAGGGCTTGGTTTCACATTGTCCTCCAGAATTATTTTCCCCCTTCATAACAACGAGCCCAAAAGACACAACAAAAAAATTATTATCATATATTAGTTTGAACTTGAACTCAAATTTTGAGAGAAATTGAACCTTCAATTGAGATAAAAAAAGTGTCAAAATATAAATATCAATGATGCTATGTACCCTAACAAGATTCCCTGAGTGTTTAGAAGCCAAACAGCCCCACAAGTTCAGAATGAGAATTAGGTTGTTTTCGGTATATTTTCTCTACATTTATACCACAAACCCACCTCTGGTGTTTTTATTATATTATTTGTCCCATCTGACCATAACATTCACTTCCAATCAAAGTTGCAATGATGTTTAGCAAGCTCCAGGCACTGACATTCATGTCTTGACTAGAGGCTTCATTCTGGCTAGATGTTTTTGGCACAGAGGTGGCTTCTAATTGCAGTTTTGGTCCAAATTCAACCAAATTCTTGCCCAGCTGTGATCGATGGTTCATTTTTTATTTTCCTCATTTTCCTCCTAACTTCTTTCCTATTGCTTGAAATTGAAGATGGGTATTTCCAGATATGTAGCTATTTGTCTTAAAGCCATTGCCCAATTGATGAAGGCTAATAACATTTTGTCTCATTTCATATCTGTGCTGTCTGACCGTCCCCATGTTAATAGAGGAATAAAGGAGCCTGACATACGTGTAACACCATGTGTATACCCCAGTGGAGAACATGACCACTAAAGGGTTCTAGTAGACAGACATGAAAACAATACAACATATGGTATAGTTGTACAGGAGGATATTTCTATTAGGTTCAAAAGAATTTCTACGAATGCCAATTATCGTGCCTTTGAACAACTTTACATCAATGGAAGATTAAATTTCTCTCATGATGTGAACGTGAGATCAAGCTGATTATCAACAATGGCGTTTCTTCGTGGACGTTTTAGCTCATCTTTCCAAGTGGCACAATAATTCCTGAGGGCTGTACTATGCATAGTGTATATGGGTGTTAATGGATGCAATATCTCAATGGTTTGTCAACACCATGGATATTATGGTCCATTTCAATTTAAAACAAGATCCGCAGCAAAACCTATTTACTTTCAACCTGTTGACGAACTTCTCTTCTTCCAATTGATTCAAAACGATCATGTAGATATTATGAAACAGCCATGAATATCTCATGTTTTGCCATTACCAGCCATCCATAACATTTCGTCCTATTCAAATGCAATCATAATGTGATCTCTGATTGCATTTGCACTGATGTCAGAGTGATTAGAAGGACAATAGAGCACCAAGTGCCAGGCCATTAGCAACCTAATCTGTTAGTGAGTAGTACTAACAAAGCATCAGTTCCATTCATGTACATGCAGATCACAGAATAGAACAATACCATCCATTAGCGGCCACATGGACTACTAGAATGACTCATCCCTGCTGTTTTTTCTTGGTAGTAATGAAGTCTTCCGCAACAGCCTCACAGCCTACTACAGTAGCAAGCGGTGTGTTCCATTAGATTTTTGAAATATCCAGTGCTTGACATTAATCTGTCAAGCCTCTTGAACTTCTCACCAGGTAGCTGAAAATATTGTTGTATTATGATACACTGATGCAAGAAACCACTTAAAAACATACCATATAGGTTGCTTTTACTGTAACTTAGGTAGACCTACAGTGGTGAAGGAGTTATCATTATTTAGGGTGGCAGGAAAGCCTGTAGCCTAGTGGCCAATAGCTTTGGTTCAGTAAAGAACAAGTCGCTCATTCTAATCTGTGAGCTGACAAGGTGAAAACCCCGGCTGTGCTATCCAAGAGCAAGCATATATGTTTATGTTTTTGTTTTTGGTGCTAATCCCTTAAAGGCCTCAGGTTTTAGTGGATATTGGGCCTGGCAAGGACTGTGGGGAAAAGACTGTTGGGTAATGTTATCCAATTGTGCCAATGGAGATAATTCTGCCAACAGGCCATTTTGCCTGTTCTCTGATGCCTTCCTTATGATCCAGTTAATGGCTGACAGAAAAAGGGATGAGGAACAGAGAGGTGTGTTTTGACATTTCCAATGTGCGCAAGAAGACATGTTCTGTGCTTATAGACCGTGGAGATAATTCTGCCAAGACTCACGTTTAGTGGAGCGTCAAGGTTGACTCCGTCTAGTCTGTCAAAAACCTTATAGTGCAGACAGTTGACATAGTCAAAGATGGGTTCCACTCAATGGCATTTTGTAGCTTAGACTCCCCGCTTTCGTGAGCTTATATGTTTTGGATTTTACAGAATCATTTGGTGAAGCTTGTCTTACGAGAATTTTTCAGTCTGATTAACCACTATGATTCATGGCCCACATCAGAGGTCTTTGTGAAAACAAAACATGATGTTTCTGTAATCAACACACAGAGAGCTACTGTATGTCACAAAAAAGTGACTTTGTCACATCCGGAGACCTGTTGTCCGGTCATCTTGGACTTCCTGTCCTCTGCCTTATCTAATGGAATAGCCAAAACACAATGTCTGTGGAAGTGTTCAGGTATTTTTGGATTGCTTCAGCAGTGATCCAGTCTGATCCTAGGGTACTCAAGTGGCAATTTTTTTTTACGGATCTCCTCCTTGCATGGTAGCTGATTTGTTGGTCAGTGTTGCAGATGGGATGTGTGTATTGTGAGGTGTGGTCTGTTTAGGAGATATTCAAAGTGTTCTATCTAAGACCCAAGATTATTTTTAGCGCCTTTCTTGCAAGTACTTTCCTCATAAATTCGCTAGAAATCCACTCATTTAGCTTCATTTGTTTTTTCCAAATATCTCCTCACAGGTGCCATTCCATTAATGTCTGTGTGTTTCCTAACAGACAGTTTCTCTTTGGCCTTAGCCAGAGCTTTGCCAGAAATAGGAGGCTGTGCCCTGCTCCCCTTAACCCACACATCATGACTGTCAACTTCTTCCATTTGGAAATGTGATCTGTATTGTTTTTATGTCTTGGGACTGGTTTTTGATCAACAGGGACCCCAGTATGTCAGGTTAGACAACTTCACCTCCTCCACCCTGATCCTGAACACTGGTGTTCCACAAGGTTGTGTGCTGAGCCCCCTCCTGAACTCCATCTTCACCCACGACTGTGTTCCTGTACACAGTTCCAACACCATCGTCAAGTTGGCAGACGACACCATGGTGGTAGGCCTGATCAGTGACAATGACGAGTCAGCCTACAGGGAGGAGGTCAAGCGCCTCCAGGCACAACCTGGCCCTCAACGCAAAGAAAACACAGGAGCTCATTGTGGATTACAGGAAGTCTAAAGGCTGCAGTCACATCCCAGTTCTCATCGACTGCACTGAGGTGGAGTGTATGCTCAGCTTCAAATTCCTGTGTATCCACATTGCCGAGGACTTCTCCTGGACCCTCAACACCTCAACCCAGGTCAAAAAGTTGCAGCAGCACCTGTACTTTTTGAGGAGGCTGAAGAAAGCCGTCTGTTCTCCAAGATCCTTGTGAACTTTTACCGCTGCACAATCAAGAGCATTCTGACAAACTGTGTCACAGTGTGGTTTAGCAGTTGCTCCGTAGCTGACTGGAAGGCCCTGCAAAAGGTGGTGAAAATCGCCCAGCACATCACTGGGGCCCAGCTTCCTGCCATCGTAGACCTCCAGTGCAAGCGGTGTCTGCACAGGCCGCGTGGGATTATCAGGGACCCTTCACCTCCAGGCCACAAACTGTTTGCCCTCCTACCATCAGGCAGGCAGAGCAGGTCTTTTGTTCCCACACCAGCAGGCTCAGGAACAGTTTCTTTCCATCTACTGTAACCCTGCTTAACTCTGTGACCCAGAGAAATCTGTGAACTCTGTGACCCATCACATACACCCCCCCCTGCCTCTCAGGGACCTTGTTGCACTACTCTCTTTGTACTACCCTAACACTGCCTTACAAAGTCTGATAATGGAAGTTTTAAGTTGTTACAGGTACGTGTCTACCTCGGGAACCTCACTGCTGCTGTCCCTGCATTTCAGTTGCACATGCACCTTGCACATTCAATTTGCCTCAATTGCACATCTAGAACGCCATTTAGAATTGCCATCTGAACCCGCACAACTATTATCCCATTTGCAACATACACTATACTTAATACTTGCACATTTTCTGCCCTCCTCTATTTGCCTTAATTGCACATTTAGTATTGCCTTTTGTACTGCATTTGCCTTCATTGCACATCTATACATTCCACTTGTAATATACATATAGTTAATACTTAATACTAAATACATTTTCTGCCCTCTTCTATTTGCACTTCTGGTAAGATGCTAACTGTATTTCATTGTACTGTACTTGTACTGTTCAGTGACAATATTGAATCTAATCTAATCTAATCCATCTTCTCATCCAAGCAGCGTTCTTCCTCAGTCCAGTGTCTGTGTTCTTTGGCCCATCTCACTCAATCTTTTCATTGGCCAGTCTGACATATGTCTTTTTATTTGTAACTCTGCCTAGAAGGCCACCATCCTGGAGTTGTCGCTTCACTGTTTACGTTGAGACTGGTGTTTTACAGGAACTATTTAATGAAGCTGCCAGTTAAGGAACTGTGAGGCATCTGTTTCTCAAACAAGACACTAATGTATTTGTCCTCTTAGTTGTGCACCCGGGCCTCCCACTCCTCTTTCTATTCTGATTAGAGCCCGTTTATGCTGTGCCGTGAAGGGATTGTACAAGATCTTCCGTTTCAATTTCTTGTATTTTGAGCCTGTAATCAAGCCACAAACATTGATGCTGAAGATACTGAACTAGTCTGAAGGACAGTTTTTTTTCTTTCTATAATCAGCACAACAGTTTTCAGCGGTGTTAACATAATTGCAAAAGGGGTTTCTAATGATCACTTAGCTTTGTAATATGATAAACTTGGATTAGCAAACACAACGTGCCATTGGAACACAGGAGTGATGGTTGCTGATAATGTGCCTCTGTACGTCCATGTACAGTCAGGTCCGGAAATAACTAGACACTGACACAAGTTTTGTTATTTTGTCTGTTTACCAAAATATATCCAAGTTACAGTTAAATAATCAATATGGGCTTAAAGTGCAGTCTCTCAGCTTTAATTTGAGGGTATTCACAACTAAATTGGTGGAAGGGTTTAGGAATTTTAGCTCAAATATGTAGCCGCTTCTTTTTCAAGGGACCAAAATAATTGGACAATTGACTCAAAAGCTTTTTTTCATGAACAGGTGTGGGCTATTCCTTTGTTTTTTCTTCATCACTTAAGCAGGTAAAAGCTCTGGAGTTGATTCCAGGTGTGACATTTGCATTTGTAAGGTGTTGCTGTAAACACACAACATGCGGTCAAAGGAGCTCTCAATGCAAGTGAAACAGGCCATCCTTAGGCAGCAAAAACAAAATCCACCAGAGAGATAGCAGGAACATTAGGAGTGGCCAAATCAACAGTTTGGTACATTCTGAGAAAAATAAATGCATTGGGGAGCTCTGAAACACAAAAATACCTGGACGTCCACGCAAGACAACAGTGGTGGATGATCATAGGACCCATTCCATGGTAAAAAAAAAATACCCTTCACAACATCCAGCCAAGTGAAGAACACTCCAGGAGTTAGACATATCATTATCCAAGCCTACCACAAAGAGAAAACTTCACAAGAGCAAATACAGAGGGTTCACCATAAGGTGCAAACCATTCATAAGCCTCAAGAATAGGAAGGCCAGATTAGACCTTGCCAAAAAACATCTTCAAAAGCCTGCCCAGTTCTGGAACAGCATTCTTTGGACAGATGAAACTAAGATTAACCTGTACCAGGTTGACATAAACATGTCTTTATTATGCTATTGTCTTGATCTATTTTTGTTTATGAACGTAGAACTAACAGCGTATTCCATGGTTGGGTAGAACTCTGCTGCCAGTCGTTCAAATGAACGAAACAACCGTTCAATTGAACGATTAAACTGACCGAGTCAGTCGTTCACGTGTCTTTTTACTTAGGCAAAGGCTCAGTGTATGAATTTATCTGTGTTTATCATTACAATCAAAAATCAACTACTACATTAATTATTTTGGACCGACCATGTGTCCATCTGTACCAAACATGTCTTTATTATGCTATTGTCTTGATCTATTTTTCTTAGCGAACGTAAAACTAACTGCTCCGTGGTTGGGTTGAACTCCGCCAGTCGTTCAAATGAACGAAACAACCGTTCAACTGAACGATAAAACTGACCGAGTCAGTCGTTCACAAGTCTTTTTTACTTAGGTAAAGGCAGCGGCTCTGTGCTTCTTTTCTTCTTTTTTTTCATGGCATCAGTAATCAACTAACTATATTAATTGTTATGGTCTGCGTTCAATTATCAGTTACAAACATGTCTTTATGATGTTCCAGTCTTGACCTATTTTTCTCTGCAAATGCACATAGAAGTTGATCGGAGAACTGAGCTGGAGGACTGGGTATGAAACAAGTGATCATGTTGTAGTAATCCGCTGTCAAACATTCGAATGAATGATACAATTGAACGAGTTACTAGAAAAAAAGGACTTGTGAGTCCCGAGTCACTAAAAAAATTTGTTCAAAACGAATGACTCTTTCGCGAACTGCACATCACTAGCAAGTATGCGATTTGAGATTCAGCCAATACCTCACATGAGACAGGGGCAAACTGAGGGCTTTAAGTAGTGAAGTGTCCGTTGGAAACAGGTGGATTCAATATTCTGGTGATGAGGGGCATGGTCTGTTTGGCTGGTTGTTGTGGGAATCAATAGAGGGCATGACAACTTCTGCAACGAACTGGATATGTGTGTACATACATTATTTCTATTATAGTTATTTTCATTATATTTGTAGAGAGAAAATTGGCTGGAGACATCAGGGGCCATTGGTGATAAATGAGTACAATTCATTATAAAACAAATATGTCTGATGCTGTTTACACCAATAATACAAATATGCAATTATGAGTGTGTGGGATAGTAAAACATTCTGTGCAGGTATAAATTAGTTGGCTTGGAGTGTTTGGCACATTTTCTAACATGCTTAGACACATTTGCATAATGCATTGTAGTCAATGGCAAGACATGAGGGGACGATGGGGGACTGGGTGTGTGCGCTGTTGGTACTAGAACGCCGCTAGTCAGGTTGATTCGTGGCAATCTGAAAATATCATTTTTAAATACCTGTCAGAAATGTTTTATTTATAATAGATCCCATTTATTATGGATGAGGAGATGAATAGTGAAATGTCAGAGAGAGGGAGGGAAAGAGAGAGACGGAGATCGAGAGGGAGTAAAAGTAAGATAGGGCAACAGAGAGAAACAGAGGAACACTAGCCTTCAGAAGGAGAGAGTAATCCAGATAGAAGTTGCTAAAGATGCTGTTGAATTTTTCATCATTAAGTGTGGGATTTCTTGTGTTGTTTTTTTTTTACTGTTCGTGGCACCAAATCATAAGTGTACAGACACCTGTTGCTAACACAGTTACACATCTCCAGTTTGCATGCATTAGACTTGCAAACCTCCCATTAGACTTTCAAACCTCCCCCTACTGAGGAACTATTGATTCAAATAACAGAGCCGTGTCCATTGTGAATTAGAGCTTGAAAATGTTGTGCCTCAAAGCCACACTCCAGGTGTTGCAGTTCTAAGAACTCAATACAATTATATACAAACAATCCAGTCCCACCTGGGGGTGAGCCCACAGCCAGCTACAATACATTATAACACAAAACACAGCTGGAGAACACCACTATCTGTCAATATTGGCCATCATTTAACTGGAAACTTGATGGACTTAATACAGAACTGTGCTTGATCTAACAAGTGTGTGGTTGACATTCTTTTTTAAAAAACATTGTGTGCTCTGTCTGTAAAGCAGCAATATCCATATGTCACCCATCCATCATTTGATAACGAAAGCCAGAATATGTTTGTCAGCAAGAAACTTTGTAAAGACAGTTGTCTGAAGATGTGCAATAATTGTTATACATTATTTGTACAACCAGGGTATAGCACACTACTGATGGAATATCTACATAAACATATAATTCATGAAACGTCATACAAAGTCCAGCGTTTTGGTTGATTTTTGTGTGCTTTTCCTTGACCCTTGCTGCCACTGGGGTAACCACTGTTTTTTTGAAGGTACAAAGACGTAGGACATGTTCTTTGTACATGACTTGAGGTTCGCCTTAACCAGAGAAGCATAGCTCCATTAATCTTAATTGCTCAAAGCCTATTAATTGGCAGGGAATAATATTTGTAGATCAGTGAATTTAAACCTCACTTTGCTCAAGCTGATCCTCTTCAATATATTCAATCCCTGATTATCTGAGGTATTAAAATGGACCAATTAGGGCAGATAAATGGGAGACACTATGAATCTAACCATGGACAAAGAATAGATTAAATATGTAAAATTTGAATATTGTTTGAAAAAATATGCCTGGACGCTCTTAGCAGATAACAAATGTAGCGACATACTGTATATATTCTTCAAAATCTGAATTAAATGAAAAGACATGATTTAGACATCTTTCTTAAAAAGGTTCACAATCCTCAAAATGCACAGATTTATTAACACACACAGTTCATACAGCACAAGTGCCTGATTAAGATGATTGTTCAAAGCAAGAATAGCTACAAATTAAGACAATTAATTAACGTTTATGACTGAATTACAATTTCTTTGAAATATACAAAAAATCATACCAAAAAAACAACAGTGTTAATGTTAAAACTGTATAAAACATAATACATACTAAAATTGGTAACACGGTACGGGACCCATTACGTCCCTGGCAACAAGGGTTTGAGCAGGGCCGGCTCCAGGCATAAGCAACATAAGAGGTCACTTATCGGCCCCGGCCGCTGGGGCCCAACTGCTAGGGAGCTCCCGACCAACACGGGAGAGGGGGCCTCAAATAAAATTTTGCTGAGGGCCATCAAAAGGCTAGAGCAAGCATTGGGTTTGAGCCACGGCTTTACTACTGTGTGTGCTCTTCTTCTCTGTCACCCTATCCAAACCAGTCTCCCTAGAGTCCTGTCATTAAAATACAAAATATCGGCATTTTCAAATAGGCTACCTGAGGGCAACGTATCCATTTGATACGTAAATTGGCAAAGGAAACCACTTATATCATTTGGCTTGCTTCATCAAAGAAGGCTTTTTGGACGAGTTGGATATCAGCAAATAGCCTGTATTTTTCTTGTCTAACCTCATCCTGGTAAAGCTGTTTGTCTGACTAAGTTATTGACTTTATAACTTCAGTTGGCAAGCACATTGATCAGTATTTTAAATGAGCTAATGTATCCACAGAAATCCAGCTACATTATTGATTTTGCCCAATACAGTGTGATCATTAAATACAGTCAGCATATTGTTTTAAGACCATATCAGTATCATGTGTGAGCCCAACAAGAACAACTGGCTCCCTGCAAGTCTATGTTGTAGGGTCATGTTGCCAATTTTGTCAAAATACAGGACGAAGGAGCTAAGTTTTTACTCCATAAGATAAACCATGCAGAAAACATGACAATGCAAAACAGAAGGACAGATAAGGTTACCTTAGATCCCAATGAACTTCTTCACACCCAGTCATATTCCTCTTCTTTACACTCAAGAAGAAGAGAAGGAGAGTGAAGTATAGACCCTGGAATTTGGATTGATGTTACAGCACACTGTGTCTAAATTTAGTTTCTTCAAGAAACTTCTTCACACACCGTCGTTGTCGCTGAGAGGCAAATAAATGATTTTTCTGATCCTCAGTGGTCACACGGAGAGAGAGGAAGAAAGAACGAGAAAAAGAGATGAGCAGTGGAACTGAACATGGTTTCCATGCCACCCCTTTTCTAGCTTACTCCCTCTCTACTAAGGCTTTTTCTTCCAGTCTCTCTTTAAGGGGTCCTCAGGGTCAGAAGACTTGGAGCCTATGAAGCGTAGTGGAGTTGCAACTTGACTTTTTTCGTCACAAAAGGTGCGTAATTCTTTCTGTTATTCAAGCAAAAAGAAAGCCAGGCAATTTTTAAAAGATGCGTACCGTGATCCCTGCAGGTCCATGGGGGTGGGGGGGCACAACAGAGTGAGTTTCGCAAACGGAAGTCCCCGGAAGCCAAGCAGTGGCTAACAATAAGCTACTAATTCGCTGAAGCTAAATAACATTCGTAGCTAAATAGCAGCAATATATGGACACCAATGCCATAGAAGTATGGAGAAAGGTTTTTGCTAATCATGGTAGTGTTAACTAGCCACCATTTTTGCAAGTATGTCAACCTTTCAACACAGCAGTTCATGACGAGTGGGGCATCTGCCGGTGTGTGCCCCACTAATTGTGCAGCAGCTGGATTTCCTCTGTGTGTTTGTAAAACATCGCCAGACAGGCACGTACAGTATATGCCCGATACTGTATGTACTCTTTTCATGCAGCTGAGTCGCTTTGTAGTGTGTTTGTGATCTTATGTTATGCAGTCCTATCATGTGAAATCAACTATATTCTGGATGATAGAAATGATGGGGGAATTCGGTGCCTGGATTGTTGTGATGATAATTAGCGTTGCTAGTTCATCTGAAAAACACTGGTGGAAGAGCAATTGTACTCAATGCAGCCTCAACAGGCACCAATGATGATTTGGCCACTGCCATCCGTATAAACGAATTCAATGACATGATAATGCTGGTTAAGTAGTTTTATACTAAATATTTGCCTAATTTCGTATGCAAATATTCATGTTCTCAAGCACCTAGTGTAATCTGGACAAATCAATAATTAACCCCTGTTTAACTTTTGACCATCAACTTGGCGGCAGCATCTGTAGAATGTCAATAACAAAAGCATTGACACAAGCATGAGAGGTATAGTCAATGAATAGGATAGTATCATTGCAGTGTAAGTGTCTGATAGGCCTATACTCTCCTGTACTGAGAGAACTCATGGAACAGCAATTGCAATTTATTAATGTGTTTAATATTCTTTGTCAGTGGCGGTTCTAACTTGTATGGCTCCCTGGGTTCAGTGCCCCCCATATAAATATAAAAATATATACAAAAATAAGACTCATGATTATCAAAAAGAAGTAACAAAGACAAATAGGAACAAATGTAGTATATAAATAAACAAATAAAAAAGATAATCAAAATTTACATTATTACCCTATTGCTAATAATAAATACACAAATAAAACTAAACTGCACAAAGCCTAGACAGCTCCTCATCCTGGCCAGCGTCAGAGGGTGCTCCAAAATCTATCAGAAGTGACCCTGAATTTGCATTGAAATACAGTATAGGAGTGATAACCTAAATAAATTTGTTGAACAATTAAATATACATGTCATTATGCAAAATTATCCAACTCTCAGAATAGGAACCAAATGAACAATACAACCTCCTTGGATAATTCTAGGCATAAGACACCCCAAAAAAGTCAATATATCACAAAAGACATAACACAACAGCATAATATAGACGTCTTTTTAGTTAGCCCACAGCATTGGAAATTCCCCTTACTGAGCTCAGGACCTAGTCAATACAATCACAGAAAACCTTTGTGATGCCACCTCAGTGAAAGTTGACCAAAATCAATATTGTGCTAGTTAGGTTGTAATCGTTTTGCTGCAGGCTACACACATTATCATGATAAAACTGTGAAATTAAATCCAATGTTATGTAAGCTAGTTGGCCAGAAAACTGAATATTGTCGCCCTATGTGTAATGTGTAATAGCATGTTTTTGTGCGGGCGCTTCGTGATGCCCCCGGCAAGATGCCGCCCCGGGCTGCTGCCCATGTCACCCATCCCTAAATCCGCCGCTGCTCTTTGTGATTGTCCGCCCTCTCACAGACACCCAGCTACACACTTTTCGATTAACAAGTGCCTGGACAAACAGAACGACTAGCTTAACAGCACCAGAATTGT